>JAVRXN010000011.1:4745384-4879073 GCA_033556935.1 Timema podura
TAGCTCGGAGACAATTGTTCAATCCCAGGTATATCTGAAGAATATCACATATTTATTTTGTAGATGGACTCTTCCCGTTATTAGGTGATTAATAATGCACAGTACGTGCTGAGGTCGTATATTTAGTATTAGGCGTATGGTATACAGTATTATCAGATACTCTATAAACATAAATAAATCACTCTTGTGTCTGCTACACATGCTATTTTACAGAATGGAGAACACTCAGCCGAATCCCCTCCACCCCCCTACAAGCCCTCACATGAACAATTAGCAATGTTACATTTATATCAGTAATAATGTTTTAAAAACAGCATTCTTATTGTTTCAATTCACATTTTCTCCTGTATAAAGATCTACTATTTAAATATCGCCCTAAGGTATTATTCAAATATTATATTAGCTTTTTTTTAAATTTGTATTTCCTCGATTTTTTTAATCCAAACACAAAAAAAAATCCTTGAGCTTTTCCGGTTTTCTAAGGGCTTGTCAACCTTTATTAGCACCATGGTTGCTTATATCTTAATTTAAGGGTAAGAAGTGACAAAAGCTATCCATAGGAATGCACCCACATTAGCATGAAAAGGGAAGAAGAAAGCTACGGCTGCAAATCATAACATTTAGATAACCCCCCTCCCCCCAGTGAACATGAACGAGATTGGAATCCTAACCTCCTCGTCATTGGCAACACAACCTGTAGCTAGATTGACGTATTAAACCATGTGACCACCCATTCAGGTCAAATGACAATATAAATCTATTAGAAACACAAGAATATTCCTTTTATTTTAAAAAAAAATGTGGCTTTTTGTTAATAAATGTTTGCCCACCGAATGTAAAAACACAGAGGGTATTTCTCAAGTTGGTTCTATAGACGCTATGTGGTTACCAAGTTTGCTTAAAATATGATAAATGGTTTAAATGGTTATCAGGAACATACAACGCTCAGATAAAGTACCTGGTTACATTATTATGCTTAATTTAAATAAGTGAAACTCTATTATTAACCATGATAATCTACTTAAGACAGAAGTGTTACATAAAACCCTACAAGATGTACTGTATTGACATAGTTGTTTAAGATATCAATTAGATATTATAAAATAATATTGTGTCAACAAATCCAGGTCAAAGATAAAGTAATTAGTCAAAGAATTACAATGAGTTAAATTGCATAGAAGGCCTTATGTTAGCATTGTGTTGTTTATTAATTATCTCTTATTTATGAACAATATTTTCATGTCTAGGAAGAGATAAATGAATTACATATGTAACTACTTTATATATACTATTAATATTGAGTCTATAACCCCAAAGTTGGTCCTATTGTGTTTCCTAACTGGACCTCTTCATGATCTCAGCCCTAGGTTAGTGTCGTCCACCCACACTATCTGGGATAAATTACATGTACTAGGAATGTCCTGAAATTGTGGTAGTTTCCCGTTTAAATACACACCTACATAACATAACACATGAACAAACATACCCACATACTTGCATGCACGTGACAAAACAACTATTTCTGATTCGAGGGCCCATCAAAATTAAATTTTCTTAGTTTTATTAAAATCTCAAAATTGAGTTTATAAATAATAATATATACATTTAAATAATATTAAAATCTATACTTCGAGTAAAAAAAGGGAAGGCACTAGAAGAATCAAGTTCACATACGCAAACAAAACAGAAAAATAAAATGTATTTGAAGATAAATGAATCTTACTCCAAACGGTTCACTCACTTCACAAAACTTTGATAATTGTATGTTATTAGTCTCTCCCATTAAGGACAAGTGCGAGTATTCACACACCAGGAGTTCACACACTTTCAGGATATAAGCACATTCACACTAGGAAAGGAGAATAAAGAGGAAATATAGCCGCATTTTTGGAGAGAGAGTGTGAAACCACTTAAGGAAAACTATCCCAGTAAGGAATTCGAGCGTTGATCTCCTTATCAACATAGCAACATAGCAACATAGCAACATAGCAACATAGCAATGTTCCTAGAGGCAGAACAAATCTAATGATGTCAAATCTGGTTGAGCCCATCATATATCAGGTCCACCAGCGACATGAAAAATAAATAATTCGTTCCATTTAAAATATGTATTCCTACTTGATAGAGCAAAATTTTGCCGAACCATTAATTACAGAATTCCTTCCTAAGATATTGATAGGAATTGATAAAAATATTGATTTAAATGACTCCTTTGGTTTTCATACGAATACACATTTGAAACACCTTTCAGAGAATACAAACATATCTACTTCCGGTCAACATTGCTAACATTTTACTATATAATTAGCGTTATTTATTAGTAGTGATAACATTTATCAAAAGTGATACCAGCTAACTAATTTTTTCATAACTTGACTTACAAACTAACCTGATTCTAGAACAGACACAACTTTCTGTCCCCTGAACGTCAATTTATAGCTGTTAAAGAGGAAGCCCCGATTTCCCCATAGATACATTTTTAGAAACACAACCTGAACGGGTAGTAAGCCGTGGTGCTGAAATAAAAATAAAGGATAAAACTTTCAGTCATGGCAGGAATTGAATTCATGGCTGCATCTAAAGTGAGTCCCAAAATAATGTTAACACCAAGTACATCCCTATTTAAAAAGTCTTTTAAAGGAATTGCGTCCCTTGTAATGAAATAGATTTTTCAATTCACAATAATTTAATTCAAAAGTTCTCAAACTTAACATATTCCAAATTACTGAATAATTTCATAACATGAAACTAAACGCATCCAAATGTGTTAGGAAATCTTCTCGCACACAGGGGTGAGCTTTTTTTTAAATTGTTGACAACGGAGCCCTTTTGTTTGAAGTCCCCTACCCCTATTGCAAATACCTGTGAAACAGGACCACGTTGAGAACACTGTCTATCTCTCTCCTTAGCTTCTATAACGAATGGAGTATGTGTGACAAAAGAAAGAAATAAAGAAAGACAGAAGAACATACTAGAGTGATTTTTTCTGAAAGATATACTCAAAAAGAAAGCTCCTCTCTTCATTTGGTCCACAACCTTACCTTAGGAACGATCTGTGTCAAACTGTTCTCAAATGTTCAGTCGTTCTATGGCCTTACAACGGAATTGTCCACGGCGCGTTAAGCTTCCGTATCGTGTGTTACAATAAAATCATTCTGAATAAACGGGAATTAAATAAGTAAAAAATAAATTTCAAAAACTAACGTATTACATAATATCAATACTAAACCCATATAATCATCACGACTAACTCCAACCCAGGACTCCCAAAGAAGAGAATCGTACAATCCCCTACATTCCCACTTCACTATTTGGCTCGACAGCGAGGGGCCACCAGCGAGAAATAACTCTTCATCCTGTTTAATAAAAGCTAGCTTTGAGCTATAATTAAATAATCTAAATACTTACCTGTTCTTAATTTCCTTATTTTATCTAAGTATTATAAAATCCAAATCAAGTGTTGAAAAGCTGCAGTGTCACCTTTACAATGGTGAATAGTTGTAAAAACAGCTTTGGAGAAACATGTAAATGTCTCTGAGCTGTTCCAAAAACTTCAAGTTTGTTACCGTAGAAAAAATTTTTTTTTCTATCGTTCACTATTAAAAAAGGTTCTTCCTTTCTCTTCTTAGTGTCCATTTTTTTCAAAGAATAATGCAGTTCCTCCAGTGTTTTTGGTAGTGAGAGAAGAGTGAGTGTTGTGGAGGAAACTATGAAACCTAGTGGAACAATTCATGAACGTACTCGCAGTTCATTTGTCTGCTTAGAACTTTTGGGACGCAGTATGTTTCTCATGAGAGGATTCAAACTAAAGACGCAAATCCGATGACCTTTAGTTTTTGAATATTGAAATTTAAAATATATTTCACGGTAGTTATTGGTTTTCCCTCAATATTAAAATAGTATGTTTATTTTTACACAATTTACATTTCACAATATACTTACAAACAAAATTAACCCAAATCTTCAACTAATATAGAATTTGGCCTTTAAGCTGTAAATGTTATTGTTATAGAATCGAGGTTGGTCTAAATTACACTATTTCCAAATTTAGGTCAGTACACCCTTACACCACTTGTTCCTGTGCCACTGGCGAGAAAGAAATCCAAAGTTTTGAACAATTTGAAGCTATCTTGATTTTATTGTCATAAAAGAGACCAGTTAACTTGTAAACTTATGAGGATATTATACCTGTGCCACCATTGCTCACAAATATTCTATAATATACCGTGTGGACTCTGAGGAAGATTATGTTTATGGAACAATAAATAATAGTATATTACATTTTTTGCGTTTTTAAAGAGGGTAAAAATGTGCTGACTGCCCTATGATATTATTTATTTCATTAACTGCTTTAAAAGGTCATAATTGCTTACGAAATCCGTTCAAATTAAATCGTGATTCGGAAGGAAACAAGAAAAAAAATTCTTAGTATTCTCAAAATAAGCTAAGACATTTCCATTAAAAACAACCCAACGTCACAACAGAAAGTTTATAGTAAATATGATTTTAAAATTATTATTTCTGAACCATATTGACCTGCCGCCTGAAGTAAAGAATTCGAACCAAGGTAAGGTAAGGTTTGTATCAAAGAGGAAAGGAAATACCGCTACACAGTAAAGGCAGTTCCAAACGAAGGTGGCAGGGAAGGGAATTGACGAATGGACATAGATTTGTTCGGGCCTTAGTTCTTGGAAAGAAATAAGCAAGATCGATAAGAAACGAGTCGTTGAAATGACTACCACTGGAGCTAAAACAAAACTTCGCTCACGTGCACCGTGCCAGGAAACAAAGAAACCCGTAAAATAATGTTGGAATCATAGATAGTTAACAATAATAATCGGGTGTAGGCCAATTGGTCGACACGAGAGGACAAAGTGGTCGACAGACAATGATCGACACAAGGATAATGTGGATAAAGTGGCAGACACAAGTAGAATCAACTGGATCGACAATCTCATGCAGAGTGTTTTTTTTGGTATTTCCTCCGCGTTTCACTACCTACCTGGTTATACATATATGTAGCTATTGCAGTACTATTGATTTAGTTATAATGTAGAGGAATTATTGCACCTGTATTTGGTCGGGAAGGATGAAGAAACCATTTTTTAAAAACAACCTCTCACCGACGGATTCAAACCCGACATCCCGTCCCAGCACCAGATTAATATCTTGACATTACTCACGGCACGTAGTATGAATGTATTGCTGCCCATATTAAACAATATAATTTGCTATTTAAGTTCCGATTTATTATCAGTATATTTTTTACATAACTCTTATTCTCTTATAAATATTTATTTTTACTTTCATATGAAAGAGAAATATTCTACCTCTAGATTATGATGAATGTTGACATTAGTCCCCTCTGAACCTAGATAGTGTATCTAGAAACTCTGGTTGTCCCTCAATTTGTCTCTGTACATGTGGTCACAACAAAACGGTTGGATTTTGTTCAAACTTTATATTTTGTGCATTACGTGATATTATCCTCAGTTATTTTCTTAAATTGTAATTCTAGCCCTTAGAATAAGAGTTGTTTATTGATTACTATTTTTGTAAAATTTGAAATTTTTTTAACATGGCTTTAACCATTTTGTTAAAAATGGATATCTGGGGTGTGTTTGACACGCCAATTAATACCTTATGTTTATTTTTTGGGGAGAAATTTCGCGTGAGTAGTTTACTAACGACTAAATTTTGAAAATTCGATGTTTCTCGAAAATTTATGTAACGGTTAAAAAAAAATCATAAGAGTATTTTTCATAATGAATAGACCTTTATACTTTTTTTCAAAGAAAAATTATTGATAGGTAGTTTATATATCTTTATTATTTTTATATCAAAAAGATTTCAAACAATTTCTTTATTGTGTTTGTTAAAATTGGGTAGCTATGCACCCCACAAAAATGGTTTTACTCTCCGTATCTGGTGGGACTCCCAGACCAAAGGCAACCATTAGCCACCCCCAATACCCCCTCACACACCCAGACACACTAACCACTCGTCCATAGTCTGGGTTTCATAGTCCATTATCAATATTTTAGTATATGAATATTTTCTCTACTGTTAGTTTAAATGGTGTAAGTTCTCTATTCATTCCACAGTATATTTTTTTGCACTAGTAAGTTATCGCTAGCCAAGTATATCTATAAGTGTTTTATTATACACTAATAACACCCACGTTAGATGCATCTAACATCTTTTATAGATGTGTAATTCTACGTTGCAGCTATATTACACTCTCCGACCATGAAATTAATGAAATGCATGTTTATTATTGAGTTAGCTAGTAATGCACTTGTCTAGTGAGTGATCTGTGAGTAGCTCATGCCTCACCTGCCATTGAACCACGTGTAGAGTAATAAACTGACATTTTATCGGGATTAGGGTCAATGCCTTGACCCTCTTGTCAATCACACGTCATCATAATGATTGTTACATTAAAAAACATTAACTTATATTGCAACTTAGTTTATAGTCCACATCGATGATCGCATGGTCTAACGCGTCACTCTCGTGCTAGGAGATCGAGCCTCGATCAGGTGTTCTAAACGTTTTTTTATTTCTCGTAACCCATCGGGGGAGAGAAAGTATTGTGATATTAAAAATATATAATTCTAAATTTTCATGGATGTCAACGTTTCATGAATCCTAACTCAAAAAAGTTGTTTTTTGCAATACGTCCGTCCGTGTGTATCCTTAGGCTGGTGTCACACTGTGCGTTTTTGTGCCTCCCAGTCGAGGCTATAGAATATTTTCAAGCCGTGTTACCGTAGACAAATGAAAGAATAACATTATTTATTCAAACTAAAACACACAAAGAACATAGGAAAAGTTCCAAATGAAATAATAACATGCTTAAGTAACTGTAGCCTAGCAAGCTGACAGCATTTGGAGGGGGCTAACGCCCGTGAGCTGAGTCTTTGGGAGGTTGCGGGGTCCTACCCCTAGTCCCCCCCACCCCCCAAACGTCATTGCACATAGATAGTCAACCACACATAAACAAAAGTATAATGTCTAGTACATGGTTTCTCAAACTGTGAGGCGCAGGACAGGTGAGGAGCAGCATAGTTTATTTAGCACTGCGTCTTACTAGCTGTTCAGGTTATACGCCTATGTAATAATTACGCTAATCTTAAATCTAGAACATACACAGCATCCAGGCCTTAGCCGTTAATTCATCACTGTGAAAGGGTGAATCCACTTTTCACGAACGATAAATTGTTTGGCCATGCCGGGAATAGAGAGCGGGACCCTTAGTTCAGTAAGCAGACGTGCTACTGACTGAACTAAAATGTCGGACCGCACCATAGATATATCTGTGAGCCAATTGTTCACACTTCCTCCGACATACAGAAGTTTTAGTAAGTAGTACAAAAAGAATATTCTCTTTCAGCAATGAAGGAATAGAATTTATTTTGATCTTTGTATCTACATATTTGTATGAAAGTATTTTGTCAACAATGACGATAATCTAAACTACAGAAATTGACTGTAGTTGAAAATGGCCTTCCTCTGTCTGTTATAAAACCAGAACCTGACTTGAACCATCTCAGTGATAGGAAACAAACTCACCCTTCAAAACGACAAGTAAATATTTTTCATGAAAAGTAATTTGTAAAGGGAACGAAAAAAATATTATTAAATATGTTAAATAAGCCTATGTGAGAGTCAGACCACGATTGGGTTGATGCAATAACATCCTTTTCACACAAGTAGGGACTTCCCTAAACTTGGTTCTCACTGTGAGGCCTCGTTTATTATGTAACAAGTTGGACCCAACATGTTGGGAGATAACACATTAGGAAAAGTAAGCTGATTTTATTGTCGCCAGCTTGTTGGACCAACATTCTGGGTCCTCCACTAGTTTGTTAATCAGTCTACACATTTCTAGCCATGGATAACATCGTATTACTTGCCGTTCTTAATTTATTGTGTTGACAGGAATTGTGCTCTTGCAGAAAAAAACCAAAACGTAAGAAACTGTGAGGGGGATTTGAAGTTTTTTGGCTAAACGTCCAATTGAAGACGCGTACATGGGAATAATGAATGACCTACATTTGCAAAATGGATTTGATAACTTTGTGTGCACGTCATATGTGGACTTTGAATGTTTAGTTACACATCTGTATTGTCATTTACGTGGTAAAATGGAAGGGAAAATTGTTGTGACTCTGGGAGAAAAATTTACTACAACTCTGCGCTTTATGGGAACTTTACGTATAGCCACCAATTGTTACACCGTCTCCATTGCCTTCTACTTAACGACCACAATTAAATAAAAGGGAGAAAGTGAATCTACATAAGGGAAAATATAAGCAGAATTAAAAATATAACAAAAATATGGTTTATTCAGTATAAACGTAGATAAAGCAAAGTACAGTGGTCTCATTATATCATTCTGAATAATGCTAAAAATAATAACGTGAAGCGCAGAATGTAAACATCCCATTTATTAAAGGTCGTCTATAAGAGACACAAAATTACGTAGATTTTTAACATCAACAGAGAAGTTAAACTACCAAAAGTGAAGTGAAGTAAGATATCCACAAAATGAAACAAACATTAAATATTCTTGCCTGATGGGCTCCTCAAACAATTACAAGTTACAATACGAAATTTACAAAACATAACGTGAGAGTTTGACTTCCAGACTCAAGTCAAAACCTCCCGGGACTAACTATCTCTTATAAAAAAAACTAAAGATTGAAATTTAGAACAAATTTAAATTATATAAAAAAAATAACAAGCATGATTTTATTTCTACAGTCGCGTGAAATAGCAAAATACAAAAGTCCACACATTTTAACATTTTACATTTAAATTTACTCAATACAAAATTACCAAAGATGGAAATCAAACTAAACTAACCAACATGCTACCGCACCTAAGTGGCGACATAATAGTTAAATTTAAGCGACTGAGATAAAGAGAATTGTTAAATATTACACACAAAAAAATAATGATTCTAATACAACAAATTTATAAGCCGAAAATAAATAGAGTCTATGAAAAGTAGACGCCATAGTTACTTTCCAATTAGTATATATGAATGTGTATCCGATCATTGTCCATGACAATGATCCGTCCTTGTTCGCGGATTGATAGATAGTCCTCCATCCTCGTTCGCGGAATGATAGATAGTCATCCGCCCTCGTTCGCGGATTGGTAGATAGTCCTATTTGCAGACACATACAGCCTGTTATATAGTGAGTTTCGTTACACAGAAAGGAGGGGAGGTAATTCTAGCACGTAGTTGCTAGCTGTCTTCGGTCACGTAGGCACTTTGTAGGGTTGTTCCATCAGAATATTAGAACAAGTCGACGATCATTCGATGTTTGGGGTAGTTCTTCAAACAGCCATCAGAGGGCGGGTGGATTGTTGTCTTCTATCGGACTCCATGTCGTTACGCCTCAGTTTCTATCTGACCAGACTGAGAGCAATCACGTGTTGACAGTAGACTTGCGTTAGCTCGGCCCATTCTCCACATGGCTGCACGGAGTAGGTCAGCTTTGGTGGCGGCTAGTGATAGAAGATTTCAAAGGTAAGTTCCTGAACAATTATGAGTGTAATATTATAGAAGATTGTACTGTATGAAATATACTGTGTCGTATTATCTTTCCGTATTAGCCTACAGGGACTACAACAGAGAATAGTACCATTGTAGGGATTCTATTTGGGTCGGAATTATTGAGCGGGTGGTATGAATTCTTGATAGTTACGTATCAACATTATAATGGGATGGATCCAATTGTAACTAACTGTATGTTAACGTTACAAAATCACGTGCGTTGCCAAGGATAGACACTGACTTGACTTGATAGCGCATGCGCAGAACCTCCCAAATCAGCCAACATGTTGGGTTGGTCGTTTATTATATCCAACAAATGATCCAACGTAATTCAACACAACATGTTGGCCAACATTCCCAACAAGTTGGGAATGCATTTATATAGTAACACAACTTGTTGGGATCGTGTTGGCCAACATGTTGTGTTACAATATAAACGCGGCTTTAACTGGAACCAGGAGTAATTTAGAATATATGTTAGCACATCTGACTTATGTTATGATAAAGCCTTATGAAAAATATTATAAATCACAAAGATGTTAAAAATAGCCCCTCAGCTTCAGCTATGCACACAATCATTGTAATGAGCATGGCACCACGTTCACACAGGAAGAATGAGGTTGTTTTTACTCCTGCTATCCGTTTTGGAAGGATAGGTTGACAGGAAGGGGTCATCCCGTCTAAACGCATCCTGTCAAACCGCATCCCGCAAAAACGTAGGGTGACACCGGCCTAAGGCTGCATTTATGCACGCATTTTGTATCGTCCGGCTGTCGACGGTAATTTATCATCCATTTTTTGATGTCTATTGATGCACTGCAGTCGTATCGTCTGTCGTTGAAAAGAGTTGCAGTACTGCCATCTCAGCCGATCTTGCATAATGGACCCATTGTATTAAAGGGAATAGAGAACGGGAGATACATTGTCGTGGACAACCGGACGATACGAAACGCACGCATAAATGTGACCTTAGGTACACAAAGGAAGGAGAGAAAGGAACGTCAGTAGCTTCATAACACAACACTCTTATAATTATATTGTACTAAGATGTTGTTCAAATAAATTGTGATACTAAATAATAACCTGGCTGATACACGTTAATTTTTAAAAAAATGGTACGACACAATCGCACAAAATGTATCATATTGTGTACTATACGAGCTTCGAAGATGATTTTCAAACAAATATTTTAAGTAAATTACCCTTAGTTATATTTTCCTCATAAAAATAAACACATAATACTGTTGATCACAATGAACACTTTTTATATATAAATTTTAATCCAAATTGTTAAAATATATTTAACACAATTCAAATCTTCAAAATTAATTATTTGTAAAATATATTAAAATTATTTATATGTAAAAAAAATGTATTCTTATTTACTATTTCCATATTGAATTCAATCTTCAAAGTCAATTAAAAAAACCAAATTTTAAATAACTAGTCGTAAGTTAACTACACTTAAGTTAACTTATTTTAAATAAAAAAAGAAAATATTTTTAATAATCTAAAATATTCCCTCGTAACCTTTTTTGAACCAAATCGTTAAAGCTATTTAAAAAAAAACTACTAAAAGTAGCCATTTGCTAACAATTATTGTATAATTTTTTTTTTTGAAAAAATCTATATAGCTATTTATAATACAAATAACTTAACAAATACCTCTTTTTAACCAAATCACTAGTGCCAGTTTGGAATATATTCAAATTTAAAAAAATACATCAGTAAACTACCCATGCAGTAATTCTTCCCGTACACCCCCCCTCCCCCCATGCCCCAAAACAAGTACACAGCTTTATTTGTTATACCATGTCAAACACGCCCAGATATATATTTTAAGAAAAATTGTTGTAGCCATTTTAAATTTATTCAAATTTTCAAAAATCAATCATCAATAAATAAACCTTTATTGAATTTCAACCCAAAACCAATTATATAAGATTATTTGTAGTGTCAAACACTCCCAAGATACCCATTTGGAGCTAAATTGTTAGGGCAGTTTTTAAAATAACTCCTGTTTTTGAAAAATCAGTTATTTATAAACCACCTATAGATAAAATCCTACCCTAAAAAACAAGTATACTATGTTATTCGTCATGCCACACAATCCACAGATTTAAATTTTAAACAAAATAATTATAGCCATTTTCGAGAAATATGAAATTACAAAAAAACTACTTATCAGTAATCTACCCATAATTTGAGGGATAGCGTCAAAATAACAAAATTATACATCAAGTTTGAACGAAATCAATTCAACCGTTTAGGATCCGTGGTCAGGGACAGACAGACAGATAGACAGACAAAATTGTAAGATCCACTTTTTTGGGTTCGTGTTCATAAAAAACGTAAAAATTCATCATAATCTTGAGAGCGATTTTTTTCACGATCACACGATCACGATCCCTTGATATGAGAAAGTAAAAAGTTCATTTTATAACACAGTATTTTAGTTTTGATTTATGTATTTTAAACACTTTTGAGCAGCCAATATTTTTAGTTTACTGTGAAGAAACTATTAATAAGAAATAACTAAAACTTCACGTGAGCTTTGAAGCTCTCCATAGAGTCTGAAAGAGTATTTGTCCTCCATTAAAAATATAAACATTTTAAGAAAGATAATTTAATAATTCTAGGCCCAAACCTCTTGCGATTTGTTATTTTCGTTTTGCGGTGTTTGAACAAAATTACTGTAAAATTGAAAGAATCTTTTGAAAATGGATACATAGTCGTCATATAAATTTAGACATAAGAAACTATATACATTTTCAACCTTCAACAAAAGTAAACATTAATAAAAGGTTTTTTTAATTAGGTGCAGCGTTGAGTAATGTATTGAGACGTATCCACAAACTTAGTTTTTAGCCTCAAATGTCAAATTTGTATATGGGTACTCCAAGTCTTGCTACCCGTTTGGGCTATCCACATATTATAATAACGATACTGTGGTAAGGATGAGGAAGATGCTATTTAGAGGGATTAAGATTTACGTGGAGGGAAATTAAGAAAGAGTTTAGGAAAAAAATACGATATTACATTTGGCAGGAATTCAAACCCCCCCACCTTCCCGTTATTGGCAAACCAAACTAGATAAGTGTGGTAGTTAGTCCGTGGACCTACCTAGTTGGATAGATACTATAGTTCCCTCTGCTCTAGTTGACACGTCTGTTCGTGCTGTTCCCCTCCCGGAAAGAACGAAGAACCATTAGTTGTCTGAAACAAGCATCCTTCTCTTTGCAACTAACTAGTATGCGCTTTCTTCTGAGACTATTGATCATAAAAGACTAGTACACTCCACTATAATATGTCAAGGGAGTAGATTTGATAGACGACACTCTGTTTCGAGGTGAAAAGTCACTTCAGGCATCTTCAAGCACCCTTGTACCGTTAGTTCAGTCGGTCTGTCCAACCAACGACCTCCTGCCACAGCAGAAACACTCAGAGCTGTCCATTAAACAAGTATGGGTAGTAGTGCGGAGTGCAAGACAATGCCTTCACCAACATCAACAACGAGGAAGAAGAATAAAAAAGAAAAAACAAAAGCGAGAAAGGTTGGCACGAAAAGAGAATTAATATAAAATAAGTGGCTATAAAAATATTTCTCCCGACTTTGTGAACCTAGTTTGTGTTTTCTCAAGAGTTTGTTCTGGGTGGAGTATACTGTATTAAATAAAATAAATGGTACGGCACACCGCACAGACTTTCTCTCTCTTTCTATAAACTCGTAAGATTTCTGAACGGAATAATGTACATTGTTTCATCACCACTCCACATAAGAACACGAATAAAATAATATATAATGATATAGAATCAATGAGAAAAGAGGCGCATCTTTGTCCACCTAAGAACATTTCAAACAGTTTAATGTCTTCCACAAGGGTCAACACTTCGTATTAAAATTTCGATTTCTGGTTAAAATTTTAACATTTTAAAAGGTGTTGCAGATCTTCAAGTCATCGCATTGATATTTAATTATTCATTTATACATTTTGACCAATAAAAAATGTAAATATTGACTATTGAGTCTAAAATGGAGATAGATCATTGCTATGCAAACATTTCTCCTAAGAGATTTAAGGAAAAATAACATACTTTTTTTAGATACTTACTTATATTTAATTACTCTATGGCATTGGAGTATTATTGCGTTAAGACTTAAGTAGTATATGTTTACAACTAAAGCTCACAAAATTGTATTAATATATTGGCTAATATCTCAGAAACTGCTGTTTTTATAAAAATATATGTCAAATAAAAGTTTTTTATTTCTAATAGTCCTACAATTTTGCAATGATAATTTGTTTAGTTTCTCCAATAGTTGTGGAGATACGGAAATTAACGCTTCTGTAATGTACCCTAAAAATCATTTTCATAGAAAAATGAAAATAGCCAGTTTATTTATAATCTTAATCAACGCCTTGATACGAATTTTAATCAAAATCGTTTAAGCAGATTTTGAGAAAACCAAATTTTTCTCTTTTCGTCCTTCAGTAAACTACCCTTAATTTTAAGTTTTTATAGACACACAGACAGACGGCATTGCAAATACTATTTTTAAGGGTTCGGGGGGTCATGAGACGTCGACATCCATCAACATTTCAGGTTAGTTTTTTTTTTACGGTCGCAATACTTAAACTTTAATGTCCAAAAAGTTAAAAAAATTCATATAATTGCGTATATATTGAAAGTTATTGATTTTATAAAAATATGTTTCGGATAAAATATCTGTATAATAAATATATATACATATTTGTAATGCTAAGTAATTTCATATCTCAAATAGTTTCGGAGCTATTTAAAAAAATGTTAATTTACGCATCAGACCGGAGCCCTTAAAGCCATTTTGCCGAAATATTGAGGGTAGCCATTTTGTTTGGAATATTTATTAATGTTTATAAATGAAATTTAATCAAAATCGTTAAAGCCGATTTTGAGAAAATCGACTTTTTCTCTTTTTGCCATTCAGTAAACTACCCTTAATTTTAAGTTTTAATAGACACACAGACAGACGGCATTGCAAAGACTATTTTTAAGGGTTCGGGGGGTCATGAGACGTCGACATCCATCAACATTTCAGGTTAGTTTTTCTTACGGTCGCAATACTTAAGCTTTAATGCCCAAAAAGTTAAAATATATATATATAATTGCGTATATATTGAAAGTTATTGATTTTATAAAAATATGTTTCGAATAAAATATTTGTATTATAAATATATATACATATTTGTAATGCTAAGTAATTTCATATCTCAAATAGTTTCGGAGCTATTATAAAAAATGTTAATTTACGCATCAGACCGGAGCCCTTAAAACGATTTTGCCGAAATATTGAGAGTAGCCATTTTGTTTGGAATATTTATTTATGTTCATAAATGAAATTTAATCAAAATCGTTAGAGCCGATTTTGAGAAAATCGACTTTTTCTCTTTTTGCCCTTCAGTAAACTACCCTTAATTTTAAGTTTTAATAGACACACAGACAGACGGCATTGCAAAGACTATTTTTAAGGGTTCGGGGGGTCATGAGACGTCGACATCCATCAACATTTCAGGTTAGTTTTTCTTACGGTCGCAATACTTAAGCTTTAATGCCCAAAAAGTTAAAAATATATATATAATTGCGTATATATTGAAAGTTATTGATTTTATAAAAATATGTTTCGAATAAAATATTTGTATTATAAATATATAACATATTTGTAATGCTAAGTAATTTCATATCTCAAATAGTTTCGGAGCTATTATAAAAAATGTTAATTTACGCATCAGACCGGAGCCCTTAAAACGATTTTGCCGAAATATTGAGAGTAGCCATTTTGTTTGGAATATTTATTTATGTTCATAAATGAAATTTAATCAAAATCGTTAGAGCCGATTTTGAGAAAATCGACTTTTTCTCTTTTTGCCCTTCAGTAAACTACCCTTAATTTTAGGGGTAGATATCCAATTCCAAAAACCCCTCGGGGCAACCCTATGAAAACCCTAGATATCAAGTTTCAGCTCAATCGGTAAAATAGTTTAGGCTCTAGTTGGAGGTACAGACAGACAGACAGACAGACAGACAGACAGACAGACAGACAGACAGACAGACAGACAGACAGACAGACAGACGGAAATTCAAAAACCACTTTTTCGGATTCAGGAAGTCATGAAACGTCAAAATTCATCAAAATCTCGAGTTCGATTTTTTGACGATCACAATACTTTCTCTACCTGTAAGATAGAGAGAAAGTAAAAATATCTCAACGATGGGGTTGTTAGAAGGTTTTGTCATGCCTGAGTGGACTGTTACTCATAGTCGACAATTAGGTTGATAATCCTTTCCTGACAGTTCAACTTACTAGGCCTAATTAAATGCAATATATTGATATTAACTATTGATACCTACGGTTTATATGTCATTCACAAATATTTTTCAAATCTAGTTTGAAAAATTATTCTCTACCAGAGAGATGAACCGGGAACCTTTACTGTTTTAATGTTCTATCACTTGGCTAAATGTGTTGTCCGTGTAAATAGGGAGTATGAACTTACCCCAGAATGGCAAGAAAGGGCCTGTGAGGACCGTAATAGATCAACAGCTGATTAATAGCTATCAGAAACACAAGTTCTAAGACACGTGGTTGGTTTTCTGTCATGCTGAGTATATTGTAAGACAGGGCCGTATTTAGGCACGTGAAACATGTACAGCTGCACAGGGCGGTAAAATAATATGGAAATAAGACAAATATAGCAAACTTGAATATAACAAGTAAACAAATGTATAGCATTTTGCGTGAAGTATAAAAAAATAGATATTCGCTAGCCCTCTCTCATCATTCGTTAATAAGGTGGGGTGGTAGTGAGCACCAGTTTAGTGCATTAATTTTGCAGTTTTTATAGCATAAACATTTTTTTGCAAAAATAGATCAAATATTTCTTCTAGAGAAACATAGAGTTTAGCTTTCTGCACATGGTAATCTCAAGAGTTCTTGAATATCTCTCATGAGCATATCGGCATTTGGTGACAAACTTTTTAAATGAAGAGAAAAAGTTGTCAGTAAATTGCAGGACACCCTTGACACATATTAAAAAAACTGTTGAGATTATCATGTGCGGAAAACTAAACTCTATGTTTCTATAGAAGAAATATTTGATTTTTTTGGCCAAATAAATATTTATGCTATAAAAACTTCGCAAATACTGCCCTAAACTCACGCTCACTAGCATCCCATCTTAAGAACAACGCTACCATCAAATTGACTGAAGCGCTGCATGTGTTACAATCTGGTAATGTCACTTTTACCCCCCCTGTAAGGTTGTGTAGACATTGCTTTGCGGCTTGCTTTATTTACTTGTGCAAGGTGCTCAGTAAGTTTATTTCTGTGTGTTCTATTCATACAGTATTTTTCAAGTCTCAGTTTCTTTGAAATATTTACTTAGTGTCGTTGTGTTTTCTGTTAAAACGGATAAATGTAAACCAATTATAGCTTACCGTAAGCTTCATAAATAAGGATTATTTTTATAGTAATAATTTTTTAGTATTATTTATCAGATCTTAGTATGGCTATTCAAACATTTGTTGTACAGAAATATTTTTCTGCAAAATATTTGCATGGACTTGTAAATTTCTAAGTTTTTATGGTTTATTCAATTGTTTTACAATATTTAAATAAAATTAAAATAAATTAACAATTTGTATAAGTTTCAATACCATATAATATATGTTAGTCAATGCTGTAATTAGGTGAGAAGTTATGTTGATGTATGAGGGGGGGGGGGGGGCATAAAATAAATGACTGCACAGGAGCGTTGCATACCCTAAATACGGCTCTGTGTAAGAGTTTCTGTTAATAATTCAACTTTCATGTCCGTGTCTAATTTTTCAACACAATTTTTTGGAAAATACCTCTGTGCATACATACATTATTGGGATGTATTCCACAACTCTCACTTTCGACAGACGGTGTCAATTCCGACATCAGGAAGATCAATAAAACGATCTCTTGTTGACTTAAGCTATTATACCATAGTTTTGTAATGTCTTAAAGGGTTATTTAAGGGGTCTAGGTAAATTTTTCAAAAACAAGTTATTCGAAAATCGATTTATCGAAATCAATTCACCGAATACAAAATCATCGAAAGTAATTTTGTCGAAAATCAATTTTTCGAACCATCAATTTTCCGAACGCTATGTTTGTCGAAACCACATTTTTCGAAAATCAATAGCCCAAAAATCAATTTCCCGAAGTGAATTTACCGAAAATCAATTGTTCGACAGTCAAATAATCGAAAATGAATTTTTCGAACAATCAATTTTTTGAAGAATCAATTTTGCGAATTGCAAATTATTATTTTTTTAAAATCAATTTAGCGAACTGTGAGTTTTCCGGAAGCTATTTTATCGAGGACTGGGAATCACCTACCCCTACCCTCACCCCCCTATAGGGAGTATTACCTCTAACCTAACCTAAGCTATAATTTTATTATAATTCGAACTTATCGTTCGAAAAAATTTATTTTCGAAACATTTATTTTGAAAAACAGATTTGAGGTAAATTCATTTTTGAAAAATAAGTTTTCGAAAAACTTCTCGTTCAAAGAATTTCTAGATCGAAAAATTGGTTTTCGAAAAACTGCATTTCGAAAAATTTATTCTCGCCTAATTGATTTTCGAAAAACTATTAGTTCGAAAAATTGCTATGTCAAAAAATTGGTTTTCGAAAAATTAAACTTCGAATAATTGAATTTCTAAAAACTGATTTCGAAAAATTGATTTTTGAAAAATTGCTACTCGGTAAACTCGCCAGCTACCTATTTAAGATGCTGATGTTAGAGGGGAAGCGCTTGTGTTTTATCCAAATATAGCACTGAAATGTGGTTTTCTACATTATTCATTTAACAAAATAAAAGACTAGATAATCTTTATAAATCTTTCGTTTACTATTATACTGGATTTCAACTAACTGGAAAATTACCTTCTGTCTTAACAACCTCATTTCCTTTAGAGAAAAAGGTCTATAATCACACAGATATTTTCTCTAGCTTCTAGTTGAACTACTTTTAGTGATCACAAGCAGGCTGAGTCATCATCCTAGTTTATATTTCTACCAAATAAGAAGGCACTCTCTTCCATCACGATAGGTATCACTCATACGTGTATAACATTAAGTATGAATGATTCAAATTAGTTGAAAAATAACGCCTTGATACGAGAATAGAACCTGGGATGTTTGGCTCAGCACGTCAAATCCCCACGTTATTTAGAATTCATCCCGTGATCAGGGCCTTTCTTCACTCATATCTTTAAGGCTGAGTTTGTGACGAACGTGCGGAAATCATCATCTACATAATATGAACGAACAAATTATTGCAAGAAATCAGATACGACAGCTATCTGCAACCATTAATGAAGAATGTATCTGATCATATGACATGAATCCTGGATAGCTCTGGTAGGTAGATGTGTTTACAGTCGTTCTACCACAAGCTGGACTCTCTCATTTGCTCTATATCCGAAACTTTGATTTTCAAGAGTTCACTTTAATAAACATTATTTTCACTGCGTCTCAGTACCCGTCACGGTTATACACATATATTAATTACGCCAGTGGAATAGGGTCTGGTCAGATGTAGTGTTTACAATGTACTATATATTTTGGTATGGGCTAGAGCAAGTTGTTACTTTCATTGATCTGTCTCAGTCTGGTCAGATGTAGTGTTTACAATGTACTATATATTTTGGTATGGGCTAGAGCAAGTTGTTACTTTCATTGATCTGTCTCAGTCTGGTCAGATGTAGTGTTTACAATGTACTATATATTTTGGTATGGGCTAGAGCAAGTTGTTACTTTTCATTGATCTGTCTCAGTCTGGTCAGATGTAGTGTTTACAATGTACTATATATTCTGGTATGGGCTAGAGCACAGTTGTTACTTTCATTGATCTTCTCAGTCTGGTCAGATGTAGTGTTTACAATGTACTATATATTCTGGTATGGGCTAGAGCAAGTTGTTACTTTCATTGATCTGTCTCAGTCTGGTCAGATGTAGTGTTTACAATGTACTATATATTCTGGTATGGGCTAGAGCAAGTTGTTACTTTCATTGATCTGTCTCAGTCTGGTCAGATGTAGTGTTTACAATGTACTATATATTCTGGTATGGGCTAGAGCAAGTTGTTACTTTCATTGATCTGTCTCAGTCTGGTCAGATGTAGTGTTTACAATGTACTATATATTCTGGTATGGGCTAGAGCAAGTTGTTACTTTCATTGATCTGTCTCAGTCTGGTCATATGTAGTGTTTACAATGCACTATATATTCTGGTATGGGCTAGAGCAAGTTGTTACTTTCATTGATCTGTCTCAGTCTGGTCAGATGTAGTGTTTACAATGTACTATATATTCTGGTATGGGCTAGAGCAAGTTGTTACTTTCATTGATCTGTCTCAGTCTGGTCAGATGTAGTGTTTACAATGCACTATATATTCTGGTATGGGCTAGAGCAAGTTGTTACTTTTCATTGATCTGTCTCAGTCTCACTTATGGCTCTGATAAATAGGAAAGTAGCAGAAGTATGAAAGATATTGGTAATAATATTCAATATACATCCAGTCCCTGTGATGATTGGGGTGATGGTGTCGATTGTAGAGTCAGTTGTGTATGCATGTGTATACAATAGTATCCTCTGGCTCGGTGAGGAAAGCAACTGGAAACTACCTCACTCCTCATTTACCTAGTATCCCTCTTGAGTGCTGCCTAGGCTCTACAGCTGACGGTGAAATTGTTGAGAGTCCAAACAAGTCTCGGGTTGAGTACTTTATGTATATACGATTGGCTTCAATATTTAATAAAAGGAATATGGGAAATACCAGAAATAGTTGAACTAAGAA
This sequence comes from Timema podura, assembly GCA_033556935.1. NCBI lineage: Eukaryota > Metazoa > Arthropoda > Insecta > Phasmatodea > Timematidae > Timema > Timema podura. The sequence goes on from JAVRXN010000011.1 coordinate 4,765,829, forward strand.
CTTATCAGGGCACGCTGTTATTGTGAGTGGTAAGACTGCTCAGGTCCCAAGAGGAGTGGTCTGATACCTTGGTCCAGTCCAGTCTACTTAACTGAGGGCCTGAGTTTGACTCTTAGCATGGATACGATCTTTATAATTGATAAAATTGGGGCTTCCCCTTACACAGTGATAAATTAAAGGCTGGGTAACTGGTGCTGTGTCACCTTCAAACGCACGCGGGACAGACGGGCAAGGAATAGTAATTAACTAGCCACACGGGCCTCACTTTATTGCTGGTAATAAATAATACTAATAGGCTAGTCAAATTAACTGAAATAAATGGTACCGAACTCCACACCAACTTTCTCGCTTTATTGTTTCAAAATGGAAATATTTACTCAAAATTCGTAATACACTAGCAAACCCGAGAAAAAATTGCGCTATACATACGTAAAACATTTTTGATTCACGGTTTTAAATTTTATAATTTTATTTTTAAAGAACTAACGTCTTCATTTGTATATCTGGACAATAAAAATTATCAATATTGGGGCTCCAAGGGTCACCACTTCGTATTAAAATTTTTGACTAGTATTAAAAATTTTGACTTCCGGTTAAAATTTTCAGCATTTTATTAGGGAATGCACATCTTATGGTTATCGCATTGCTATTGAATTTTCTTTTATAAATTTTGACCAATAAAATATGTAAATATTAACTGTTGAGTCTAAAATAAGAGAGATAGATCATTGCTGCATCAGGGGTGGATTCGGGATGGGGAAGTGGGGATGTGCGCCTCCCTTCAAGAAATTAAACCAATCAATGTTAAAGTCACTACTAGTTTTACTGTCACGTAATACTATCTCACTAACCAGATTTCATTTTTTTAAAAGGTTAATGGTAAAATTATTAAATGATTAATATACGGTATTATTATAAATACTTAAGAAAATCACATTAAGTATTAAAATGGTGAAAATAGGCATTAATGAAACGATCCAAATTTAAGTTGCGTGCCTCTTACCTTGTTGCACAAACATTGTTTCAGTTTAAATTTATTTTATCGTTTTATTATTACTATTTCATTTATTAATAATAAATAAAGATCTTTTAAATAATTTATTTTTGAATAACGTGCTTTAAACAAAATCTTTGAACAATACCACACATATAACGTGTTAGTATGGTTTAGTGGTAGAATTTCGAATTAAAATTAGATATAACTAGCTATAAGGGAAGGGCACCGTTTATGGTCCACCTTTTGTTTAAATCTTTGAATAAAATATACACAACTCAAAAGAAAACCAAATAAAGGGTATATTGTGATAAAGCTCGATATATATTTTTGAATAATAACAATATATTGTTAGAATTAAAGTTTTAATACACTATTTAAAAATAAAAATTCAGTGGTGGACAAAATTGAGCAGCAGGGGCTTTCAATATCGTCCACTTACAATGTTGCCATAAATATTGGTCAAATAGTTCAAATATGTATTTTATTGTAAATTTTAAGCACTAGACTATAAAATATTATGAAAGAATATATGAAAAACAGGAATATATATCTTCAACCATCCAAACAGTCAGAGCAAACGAGGAAACTTCAATCTTCACGTTCCCCGACACATTCTTCATGACACGATTCATGGCACTTGGTACACTTGACCCATTTTCCTCCACTTTTATCCCTTGAAGATAAATTCTGACAGTACGAGCCCTGAGCATCGTCTTCATTGTCATTAACATCAGTGGTGACCAACACTAATTCATTCTCTTCCTCTGAAGAAGAACTGGATGATGGAGAGGCGATCCTTTTCTGAGTTGCTTTCTTGTCTTGGATTGTTCCTTTGTTGACGTTTAACCTTTTTAGGGCCGTTGATCTCACTTTATCTTTTCTTTGAATGTCCTGATGCAATTAATATCTGTACGTAGGCCCAGTAATGAGAGCAGCAGAGCCCCGATGAGATAACCCATCGTCAGTTTCGGTTTTTTTTCTAACTGCAGGAATAGGGCTAATCTCAATTGGCCAATAAACGAAGAACTACTTGTGATAGGATTTCCCCTTACATCTTTTGCAAATTCATATTCATTGAAAATGTTTTTGTTAAGTGAAAAAGGCCTGTTTTGCTAAATCCGTTTACCGCAACTTGGCCTGTTGCTGATTTAAATAGGCTTTACCTATCATTTCACTGATTTGGTAGGATGTCACAACTCTATTTTCATGCTGATTTAACCAACCTTCAATGTCTTGAGCTTAGTAGGTTTTAAGGGATTCATAAAAGACAGATAAAGGGGTTACATCTTGTATTTTGTGTGAGGAGGAAGACACAATGGAAACACAATTGGCACGTGCCAGTTCTATCACCTCAATGTTTCTCCTATGAAGATAGTGGCTATCTAGAATTAATAGTACTGGGTCATCAACAGTAGGTTTTACAATGCCAGTAAAGTGTTCAAACCATTTTGTGAAACTTTCTGACTCGTTTCAACCTGAAGGGTGGCACGCTGCAATAGTGCCTGAAGGTGCCCCATCCAGCAATTCATTTTCATGGTTTTTCTGGGGAAAACTAATAAGAGGGGAACAAAATTACCTGTCGCTCCCATACATGTCCCAATAGTCTCCAGGGCTCCTCTTTCTGCAGATAACAAAGTGGAAACCTCTTTTTTCCCAAAACAATTACTTTACTTGTTTTATGTTGCATCACAGTAGTTCATGTCTCATCCACGTTAAACAAACGGCTCGGTGAAAATTTGATTTTTGACATTTCTTTCACATAAATTTCATAGAAGGCGTTTACATTTTCTGGCCTAAACCTTTTAACTCTTGTTGAAGAAACGGGTTGGGATTTCCTTATGGAGAGTTGAAGGTGTCTACTTAAAAAATTCCGAAGCCATTTCTTACCAGCACTCCCTTTATCAATTAAAAATGGGTGAGAATATTATTTTTTATTGCAAGTCTTTTGTTGATAATCCAAAAAGTTTTTTTCCCCATAACTACACAGTAGTTAACTAATTTTTCCTCAATTTCAAGTGGAAGTATGGGTTTTCTCCCCATTCTCTCAGTCACCAAATCTTCTGTTTCCTTTACTTTGTTATTGACATAATCTTTGAGTTTCACTCTAGGAACATTAAAAGTGTTTGAGGCTATGAGCAAACCCATTTCTTTTTCTCGCACAGCCTTCATTGACTGCTTGTCCCAAGACTTGCGTTTTTTGATAATTTTTGGCACCATATTAAATTAAACGTCTAGAATTGAAACATACTCCATAAATAGCTGTGATTCCTAATAACGTCCAGTGGATGATATTAGGAACTCCTTAGTGGATGATATTAAGACCTAGCTTACATTCAAATGGCGCCACTTTTCAGAATAACCGTTAATAGGAACTGCATGAACTTAAGTATTAAATAACTACTATATCTTCTTAAAGTTTTTCTACCATAGTCTAGTTTTAGTGACATATCTTTATATGTGAAAACGTCTTCTTTCTTTTATGCTTCCAAAAACTTGAACTTTAAATATTTCTCTTATTGACAATAAAAACTGTTCTAACAATAGCAACAACCAGACTGCTTCACAGTATGGCTAAGTATACTAAAGGAACAAGTTACCATCGACACCGACAGAATGCAACACAGGACAGAGTTAACATCTCGGTGGACGATATTAGGAGCCTGGACGATAATAGGGTACTTTCCTTTACTATTGAGTGGAGTTAAAGTTCGATTGTTATAAATCTGAATAATTCCCTCTATTTTGTCTAATTGATTGAATAGCTTAAAAAACTATTTATTTAATAATTGTTATAATGTTTAAACTTATTTCCCTATTAATAAACACTATTTGTTGATGTTCTTATTATTTGCATTTAATAAATTTCAATACTTATCACAAATTCTGTATCCGCCCCTGTGCTGTACAAAAATTTCCCCTAAGCGGTTTAAGGAAAAACAATATCAACTTCTTGAGAGACTTACTCATTTGCTAATTCAATAACATTAGAGAATTACTGCGCTTAAACTTAAGTAGTATTTCTTTACAACTAAACTCACAAAGTTTTAGTAGTATATTTGCTAATATCTCAGAAACTATAGGTTTTATAAAAACATATTTAAAAAAACTTTTTAATTTTTAATAGTACTAAACTTTTACAATGATAAATTATTTAGTATCTCAAATGGTTAAGGATATACGGAAATTTCCGCTTCTGTAAAGTACCCTAATAGTAATTTTCATGGGAAAATTAAATTAGCTATTTTATTTATAATTTTAATCAACGACTGGATAAGAATTTTAATCAAAATATTTAGAGCTGATTATGAGAAAATCGATTATTGCTCTTTTCGATTTTTACTAAACTACTACTATTATTATTATTATTATTATTATTATATTATTATTATTATTAGCACCGCGTCTTACTACCCATTCGGGTTATACGCACTTACGCTAATGTGAAATGGTAGGGTGATTGTGAGATGAAATGGAGGACCTACAGTTTAACGTGGAATCCGAACCACGGTGGAGGCCTGGCATTCCTCACATTCACAAGTTGTGATTAATACACGTCTTGTCAGAGGTGAAGGAAGGGTTTGGCAATCAGACAAATCTGTGCCGGGACCTGGGATTGAACCCCGGACCTCAGCACAGAGGTCTGACACCTTACCCCTAGACCACCACTACTATTAATTTTAGAGTTAAACAGACATACAGACATACGTCATTGCAAAAAACACTTTTTAGGGTTCGGGGGGTCATGAAACGTCGACATCCATCAACATTTTGAGTTAGATTTTTTTACGGTCGTATTACTTTACCTTAAGTGTTCGAAAAGTTTATATATATATATATATATATAACTTGAAAGCTATTGGTTTTATAAAAATATGTTTCGTTTAAAAGATTTGTATTATAAATAGACCTACATATTTGCAATGATAAATAATTTCATATCTCAAAGAGTTGCGGAAACATTATAAAAAATGAGAATTAATGCATTCATTTTGCCGAAATATTGAAAGTATACATTTCGTTTTGAATATTCATAAATGCTTTGAAATAAAATTTAATCATAATCGTTTGAGACGATTTTGAGAAAATCGAGATTTTCTCACTTTGCCCTTCAGTAAAATATCCTTAATTTTAGGGTTGGATATTCAATCCCAAAAAATCTTCTGGGCAACTCTATGAAAACCCTATATACCAATTTTTAGCCCAACCCACTTCGGTGGCGTAGTTGGCTAACGCGCCAGTCGTGTTGAGCTAGACCATTAAGGACGGGGAGATCGAGGTTCAATCTCGGTCGGGTGAACTGGGGGGGGTTTTTCCTAAACGGTTTTCCACTCTCCCTCCACGCAAATGCGGGTTCACTTCCTCTAAATTTAACCTTCCCAATTCCTCATCCATTAGTGTAATTAGTACTTAAGCGTATAACCCGAACGGGTAGTAAGACGCGGTGCTAAAAAAAAAAAGTTTTAGCCCAATTTGTAAAATAGCTTAAGCTCTAGTCCGAGGTACAGACCGACAGACGGAAATTCAAAAATCACTTTTTCAGATTCAGGGGGTCATGAAAGATCAACATTCATCAAAATCTCGAGTTCAATTTGTTTGACCATCACAACATTTTTCTCTACCTGTACAGTGTCAGCTCGTGTATAGGCACTGCGGAACTGCAGCACCCCCTATTTCCACTTGATATCATCGATAACATTTAATATAATGAGTCCTTTTTTCTTTAATTCTTTCTTTATTTTTGTAGTACAATATATATTCCTTAAGCTTAATGTCAGTACTTCAGTAGCCATCCCCCAGTTTATGAAAATGATACAAAAATCTTTGTATGGAACTGTGCGCTTCACAGTGCCAGCGACGTGGTGTTAGACTGTTGTGCGCATGCGCACATAGGAGGGGGTGGGGAGGAGGGCGGGACTGCCGGTTAGAGAGAGCACTGTTGCTCTCGCAGTGCCGGCTCTGGAGTGATGGTGGAACGAAGTTTTTTTTCACTCAGCGTGTGTTGTGCTTAAAAACCGTGTACCATATTCTTGAATGTGATAAAGTGTAGAAGAGTGTAGAGTTAGATTATTATTCGGCTTCCAGCTATTCTATTTGATTATGTTTTTTGGTTCTTTTATTTAAAAGAAAACTTTAACCATGGCCTTGCATCCCCAAGAAATACGTTCTGTGAATGTAAGTGAACTTCAACAGCTTAAGTTTTCACAGCTATCTCTCGATGAGAAAGTTACAGTTAAAAAAAGAGGTCGTTCAAGACCTGATATTCTAATATCTCAGACAGGCAAAAGCAGCAACAAGAAATATATTCGTAGCTTTAATTCTGAATGGTACCAACGGAAAAGTTGGCTTTGCGGCTTTGAAGTAAAAAATGCCCTGTTTTGCTTCCCGTGTTTGCTGTTTGCAGGTGATGTACCGTGGACAAAAGATGGTTTTAGAAATATAAACAAAATGAAAGAAAAAAATTGAAAAGCATGATAACTCAAAGAAGCACGTTGATAATGTTGTTTCACTGTTACTTTTAGGAACCGTAAGTATTAAGGAGAAACTTGATGAGGCATACAGACTTTCAATCAAAAAGCATAATATAAAAGTTAAAAAGAGCCACGAAATTTTGTCCAAACTAATAGACTGCATTTACTTTTGTGGAAGCTTTGAAACTCCCTTACGTGGACATGATGAAAAAGACGATTCAGTAAATCCAGGGGTATTTAGAGGATTAGTAAATTTTGCATCTAAATTAGATTCAGATTTGAAGAATCACTTAGAAACCAGTGCAGTTTTCAAAGGTGTTTCTAAGACCATTCAGAATGAGATACTTGACTGCCTGCTACAAATATACCATGAGGAGATTAGGACGGAAATTAGAAAAGCTTCCTTTGTAGCTGTCATGGATGATGACACAACAGATGTTTCGGAACACACTAAAATGGTCCTTGTTCTACGGTACGTATTGAATGGAGAAATATTTTAGCGTTTTTGGGGATTCTTTAATCCAGAAAATCAAACTGCATATGTCATATCAAAAAGTATTTTAGAACAATAAGACATAATCCTTCAAGGACATGTATAAAAACTGATAGCTCAGACATTTGATGGTGCAGATGTCATAAAAGGCAAAAAGCACGAGTTCAAGCAAAAATAAAAGCAGTTTATATAAATGCACATTTCATTCGCTGTTATGCACATCAACTTAATTTAATAATGAGAAATGCAGCAAGTATTACATGAAACGCAAGAGTTTTTTTCTCAAACATTCTGGCTATTCCAACATTCTTCTCAAGATCACCACAACGTGCGTCCATTCTCAAGAAACATATGGACATCAGCATTCCACGTCCATCCTCTACAAGGTGGGATTTCAACATACGGACCATAAACAGAGTTCATGAAAATTTGCAACCTTTAAAAATTGCCTTACTGAAATTCAGTCAACATCAAATGCAGATCAAACCATTGCAGAAGCAACAGGAATTTTAAAATACCTGAATGATAATAATTTCAAGTTTTGGTTAGAGCTTTTTCATCAGATTATGCCTCATGTTGAAATAATTTACAACCAAATGCAATCTCGAGAAATTAGTGTGTTTAAAGTTAATGAATATATAACAAATTTCAAAACTGCTATTCTAGAATTGAGAAACTCAAAGTACTGTGAGAATCCTTCAAAGACACTCATGGCAGAAGCTAAGGAAGTGTGTGACTATATATGTGTTGATATAATGGACAGATATTCTTCCACTAAACACCTATTAGCTGCTAAATTGTTCAACAAGAATTGCTTCACTAGATTTAAGAATGAACATACCACAAAAGAGATAGTACTGACCACTGGAACTTATCCCATGATTGACAAAGAAAAGCTTGAAACTGAACTAAAAGAATTCTATTGTAGGACTGATATTCATGAATATTACAAATTAATCGAGCTTCTGAAATTTATCTTGGAAAATAATCTAGATGATGTTTTTAGTGAAATTACGAAACTGATAAAAATCCTCTTGACAATTCCCATGACTACATCAAAGGCAGAGCACTGCTTTTCAACATTGAAAAGAATAAAAACTTTTTTAAGAAGCACTATGAATTTGGAAAGACTAAATGCGCTTTCAGTACTTTCAATGGAGAAACATTTCCTCAATTGTCATCCACAGATTAAGCAGAAAATTATTGAACTTTTTTCGCAATTAAAACAAGAAGAATGGATTTCATTTTTAAATGAATAGATCAAGCTTGAACTGTAACATTTTAAGTTGAAGTAAGTAAAAAAGTTGGGTTTTTTTTGTTAAGATATTATCAAGTTCCTGAATAAATTTTCTTTTTATACATGTTTCTTTCCTTTTACACAATTCTAAACCAAAGGCTAAAATTTTTCTGGAGCAGCACCCCCACTAATTTTAGCTACGAGCCGTCATTGTACCTGTAAGATAGCGATAAAGTAAAATCGGGTCAATCTAGAAGTAATTGTAATAGATTTTTTGTCAATGGTTTATTACTTAAAAAGTACCTTTAAAAAGATGGTAAAAAGTCTACCAAACCACGGGCGTGCCTAGGTCCAATATGGCGGATTTTAAAAATGGCCACCGTACACTCTATGTGTGGGACATGAGCACCCTTTTGCTTTCTTAGTATTACAGATAGTAGAATTTTAACGATGACTAAAATTATTCAAAACTGATTTATCTTTAACATGAGATGAGAACCATGTTTGTAGGACGCATATGACAATATTTACAGATAAAATAATGCTATGCGTTTTCATAAAATATGCAAATTTTGGATGTGTCATCACGTTGTTTCCTTAGATTGGATTATTTTTCATTTAATATTGTTAGAAACTGAAGATTCCCGTTTCAATTTTGTTATATTTAAACAGTTTTAACAATATTTAGCAATTTTGAATAAAATATATAGAATAATAACTATGCAGTAGTAAACAAATGAAATGGTGAACAAAGCACAAAAGAACATTCAAAGATTTTAATAAATACATTTATCATAACCTTAACTGTTCAATATTTTTTTTTATAATATAGGTGGGCTGTGTGACTGAAAAGTGCTGGTTCTTTTAAAATTTGACCAAAAAATTAATAATAAATTTTAATAGTCAGCAAGAAAATATCAGGAACAAAAAATTAAATCGGTAGCATAAAAAGAGGTAAACACTGGTAACATATGAAGTTACATTATATTTTATAACATCTCTTTCGAGGAATTATTTCAGTCATCGTTCATGTCCCCTTCCATATGATTTCAGCAGCTGACACCTCGTTAGTCAGTACAAGCACTTGTACACATCATCCCCTCTCTTTTGCACACACATTGTTGGCTAGCACATTGACTTGTGGTGTAACAACATTTAACAAATTTCATCAAATGTTCGGGCGCTGGTGCTTATCTCATCTTGGTCGGTGCCAGTATTTCCTGACCAAATTCCCAACCCCAGCTTAGTGGGTCAATTTCAGCACCCACCCAGTGTTGAACCTCGTGATATATACTTTTAGACTGTGAAATGTGTTATCATCTTTTGTAGGAGGCAATACGTTTGGTTTCACTTGGATGTTCGGTTTTGTAGCCTTTGATGTAAACGTTCGAAGCTGAATCTAATCCAGTACAACCCCCCCCCCCCCCCACCTACATCCACAGTACAGAGAGACCATAGTGTCATTCCCAGCAGCTTGAATTTCTTCTTCTGTTTTTCCTAGTGTTTTGAATAAGGCAGCCTTTTCTTTTAAAATATCAATTTTCATTAATAATTTGATGGTGTCATTTTTCTCAAACCCAAAGGGTTTTAATATTGTGTCGCATCCTTGCATTGCATGAGCGAAAATAATGTGAGAACAGACTTCTTCACCAAGTGTTTGCCTTATCTTCTTGATGTCATAGATAGTCACATATCTTCAAGACTTCTTTGGTTCTCGCAAAAGAAAAATTTCACAATATTCAAAGTTTAAATGATGAATCAGTAAGATCAGCAGATCAGTGTCCTCGTTAATAATTGCTGTAGGGTACTTTTGTGCTGATGCTACATCTTCTTTGATAATCATGACGTCTGTATCCACTTTAGATTTTTTGGTAGTACACCCAGCTGCTTTTAGCTTGTTAGAAAGATGACTTTTAAAGCTTGATTATTTTCGCTGTTGGAAAGAAAGATTTTCTTCTTCATGATGATAGTCATTGGTGGTAAGAAATTTACCTTTGATCCTTCGAAACCTCCCATTTGTTTTCTATGAGCTTCTGATTTTGTTGGTAGCATTTCTCCATATCTATCAAAAGCAATGGTTGCCTTGCCATACTTTGTGAATACATATTTTTCATAGGCAAGAATAATAATCTCATAAAATATTTGTTTTTGACTCCAAGTTAGGTGATGGAGCAACCATAAATGACAAAATGCACAATTTCAGACATGCCAATGTCAGTGCTCACTTGCCCACATATATATATGTGTCATTCCACCATATCCCTTGATGTTTGTCATGAGAACCAGTTCAATTATTAAATGTGTTGAGAGACCCCCCCCCCCCTTCCCAAACCTATCACTTCTTCTGACAGCATGTAGACCATTTTGTGAATGCATTGTGTACTTCAAAAACCATAGTTTCAAGCTCAAGCATACTTTCAGAAAACCGGCATGCAGGACTGGTTTACAAATTATGGCCACATGTGGCAAAGAAACGTAGCATTTCTTAAACCATCGCTAAATGAAGCTGCCAATTTCCCGTTTGTTCTGCCTTAATGATTTTTACTTTCTCTCTATCTTACAGGTAGAGAAAGTATTGTGATCGTCAAAAAAATCGAACTCGAGATTTTGATGAATTTTGACGTTTCATGACTTCCTGAATCCGAAAAAGTGGTTTTTGAATTTCCGTCTGTCTGTCTGTCTGTCTGTCTGTACCTCCAACTAGAGCCTAAACTATTTTACCGATTGAGCTGAAACTTGATATCTAGGGTTTTGATAGGGTTGCCCCGAGGGGTTTTTGGAATTGGATATCTACCCCTAAAATTAAGGGTAGTTTACTGAAGGGAAAAAAGACAAAAAGACGATTTTCTCAAAATCGGCTCTAACGATTTTGATTAAATTTCATTTATGAACATTAATAAATATTCCAAACAAAATGGCTACTCTCAATATTTCGGCAAAATCGCTTTAAGGGCTCCGGTCTGATGCGTAAATTAACATTTTTTTATAATAGCTCCGAAACTATTTGAGATATGAAATTACTTAGCATTAAAAATATGTATATATATTTATAATACAAATATTTTAATCGAAACATATTTTTATAAAATCAATAATTTTCAATCTATACGCAATTATATATATATTTTTAACTTTTTGGACATTAAAGCTTAAGTATTGCGATCGTAAAAAAAACTAACCTGAAATGTTGATGGATGTCGACGTCTCATGACCCCCCGAACCCTTAAAAATAGTCTTTGCAATGCCGTCTGTCTGTGTGTCTAATAAAACTTAAAATTAAGGGTAGTTTACTGAAGGGCAAAAAGAGAAAAAGTCGATTTTCTCAAAATCGGCTCCAACGATTTTGATTAAATTTCATTTATAAACATTAATAAATATTACAAACAAAATGGCTACCCTCAATATTTCGGCAAAATGGCTTTAAGGGCTCCGGTCTGATGCGTCAATTAACATTTTTTTAAATAGCTCCGAAACTATTTGAGATATGAAATTACTTAGCATTACAAATATGTATATATATTTATAATACAGATATTTTATCCAAAACATATTTTTATAAAATCAATAACTTTCAATCTATACGCAATTATATGAATTTTTTTTAACTTTTTGGACGTTAAAGTTTAAGTATTGCGACCGTAAAAAAAAACTAACCTGAAATGTTGATGGGTGTCGACGTCTCATGACCCCCCCGAACCCTAAAAAATAGTCTTTGCAGTGCCGTCTGTCTGTGTGTCTATAAAAACTTAAAATTAAGGGTAGTTTACTGAAGGGCGAAAAGAGAAAAATTTGTTTTTCTCAAAATCTGCTCAAACAATTTTGATTAAAATTCGTATCTAGGCGTTGATTAAGATTATAAATAAAATGGCTATTTTCATTTTCCTATGAAAATGATTTTTAGGGTACTTTACAGAAGCGTTAATTTCCGTATTTCCACAACTATTTGAGAAACTAAACAACTTATCATTGCAAAATTGTAGGACTATTAGAAATAAAAAACTTTTATTTGACATATATATTTATAAATGCAACAGTTTCTGAGATATTTGCAAATATATTAATACAATTTTGTGAGCTTTAGTTGTAAACATATACTACTTAAGTCTTAGCGCAATAATTCTCCAATGCCATAGAGTAATTAAATATAAGTATCTAAAAAAGTATGGTATTTTTCCTTAAAGCTCTTTGGAGAAATGTTTGCATAGCAATGAATATATCCATTTTCGACTCAATAGTCAATATTTACATTTTATATTGGTCAAAATGTATAAATGAATAATTAAATATCAATGCGATGACTTGAAGATCTGCAACACCTTATAAAATGTTAAAACTTTAACCAGAAATCAAAATTTTAATACGAAGTGTTGACCCTTGTGGAAGACATTAAACTGTTTGAAATGCTCTTAGGTGGACAAAGATGTGCCTCTTTTCTCATTGATTCTATATCATTGTATATTATTTTATGCGTGTTCTTATGTGGAGTGGTGATGATACAATGTACATTATTCCGTTCAGAAATCTTACGAGTTTATAGAAAGAGAGAGAAAGTCTGTGTGGTGCGCCGTACCATTTATTTTTCAAATCTCAACCATTTTTAGGTATTCTAACCAAAGTCCTTGTGTTCTGTATGTATTTAGTTCTTCTTTGGTTTGATCTAGCTTCATATTGATTGTTTCAATAACACCAAAGGAAGAGTGACCAAGAGAGATTTCTTCATTCAGTAGTAGTTTCATACATGTACCTTGCAACTCAAGGAAATGCTTCATGGCATACTGTGTCTTCTGGGTGGCCTGCGGGTCATTGAATGGTCCAGGGATCCCTTTTCCATTTTGAAAATTTATTGGACACTGTGTATGTAGCATGCATCTACAGCAGGTAAACCACATACAATTTGGATTCATCTATTTAATTTATCTGCCCAATCATCATTACGTTCGCTAAACTTTTCCAGATTTGAAGTTCTAAAATGAAGTGTTCGCACTTGAAACCAATCATTTCTCTTCGTTTCCCTGAATGATAAGATTAAATCAGTTGCACAAAAAAAAAAGTTGTTTTTCAAATCAAAAGGTGTTTCATTTGAACGTAACACCAGGGAAGTACTAGGTAGTCCATCAGGTTCATGAAAGGGGGCTTTTATTTCACAAATCTTGCTCTACATATTTTATGAACTCTCTGTCCCACAGAAACACAAAAATGTCCTATTTTTCTTTCTTTGCATGCTTTTTGAATCCCTTGTACTCCTTTGTCCGTAAGTGTGGAAACCTCATTCATTTCCTGAATGATTTCTTCACAAATCAAACACCTCTTGAATTCCATTTTATTATGTAGCTGATAACATATCAAGAAACCTGTAAAACAAAGAGAAAACGTTTCAAAATTGTTGTTTATCATCAACAATGCACACATAATAAATAAACAGGATTCTCAAACACGTACCTTGAAAATGTAAATAAGACCAAAAAAAAAGATTAAATAAAGTTTTTGATTCAAAAAGGAAGATAATTTTTTAAGATGGATCCGTTTATATTGTCATATTCATCTCACATTTGATTTATCTTAAAGGAAAGATAATTTTGTTTAGAAAAAAAAATTAGGAGTAAAATATGAGTAGGCCTATATATGATACCAAATAAGATACAATCCATAATGTGGGCTTATATCTCACACGTGGCAGCCATATTGAAAAATCTGCCATATTGGACCTAGGAACGCCCGTAGTTTGGTAGACTTTTCACCATCGTTTTTAGTGGGACTTTTTGAGTAAGAAACCATTGAGATAAATTTTATAACAATTAATTCTAGGTTAAAGTTTAATTTGATTAGGCTATGGGCGGTTAAATTCTCTTAGAGCAGCAAATTGGAATGGAACTACGAGCTCACATTTCTGCCAAGCCTGCACTAATATGTTTTGTACCGATCAAATAAAAGATACCAAGCCCACATCTGTGAACACGTGGAGAGAATGTCATGCTAATCTGCTCTAGTTTACCAATGATCGGGAGTTTGGGGCTCAAATCCCGACTGAGGGTGATTTTACCTAAGCGTTTTAACACTAACCCTCCACGAAAAGACGTGTGGATTTCTTCTCAGTTCTACCATTCTCAACTCTACCTCATTAGCATAATTAAAATGCCAAGTATTGAGAAAGACGTAGTTCTATTGGGGGGAAAGTGGGGTGTTAGGAAGAAAATAGCTATTATTTGCTAAATATGAGAAATCACCTGGAGACAAAAGTTTTAACGATTTAAAATGGTAAACATTCCCAGTACCAGCAGATTATTAGACTTAATGTTATATAGAGTCCAGAAGCAAGGGTTCAAGACTACCTTAGTGCACTGGTGATAGGATTTTTTCCATTAATAAATATATATTTTATCTTCGGGTGGACGCTAATGAATATTCTTAAGACTGACCCTCCTCTTTCTGTGCCCTAAGCTTATTTACTACCAATTGTGAATATATTGACAGCAATAAATATAGTACTAAAAAACTTGCTATAGTTGGCTAAAAAATAAAAGATGGAGATTAAAATTGAGAGCACTTGTATAAATGTTCCATTGTACCTGCATGACCCGAGGCAAACTACTTTATTATTATTATTATTTATTTGTCAGTCTAAACGTACACTCATAGGAACAAACTATAACTATGTGCCTCCATATATTTCTCTAAATTAAATGTGTTAAATAGCCATAAAACCTATAATATATATTTCTAAACTGGAGTGTCATTGGCCCTTAGCTTTGGTCAACCTGTTCAGAATTGTTGAAATATTACATTCATCTGACGAACCTTTGATAATTGCTCACATATTTTATGCATCAGTCGATCTTTGAGAATTGTTAACATATTTTACTCAGCAGCTCGTTATGTAATTTCAATGTATGAACTACTCTACCAACCCATAGAGACTGAAGAAGATATTTTAATGTGTTGAGCGATCTCTATACTATCATTTCAAGAAGGCGCAGTAAAATCTTCGACAGAATTCTTTAGCTTTTTAACAAGACCAGCTTAGCCCCATTCAAAATTTTCTAAGAAAAAACATAACCAATACTATTATTAAAACTATTCTCTTCCCTTTCTGAATAGTATCTAAATTCTGGCTGATAGAAAAAGAATAGCTTCTGCTTGTAGGATTATAGCAATTACATTAACACGCATATATATATATATATATATATATATATATATACGCACGCACACACAAACACACGCGTGCACACACAAAACACACACAAAAACACAAACACACAAACAAACAACACAAACACACAAAACACACACAAAAACACACATACATACATACATCAGGCAAAACCCACTGACTGACTCACTCACTCACTCACGCACTCACCCAGCCACTCACTCCCTCACTATCGTATTTCCCCAACCCCTGGGCCTCGAAACTTTAAATTTAGCGTAAAGGTTCCTCTTAGACCCTAAGCAAAGTGCGTACATTCCCCCTAAAATTTTATCAGCACATTAAATGTGTTATAATAATCTAAACTTGAACCCAATGTAAAATATATTAATTGCAGGATTGTGTTCATTAATGTAAGATAATCTCAAAACCTAACTATTTATTTAGGTACGAGCAGAAGCCCCGACACATGTAGAAACATGAGAATAAGCTGTACTGGCCTTCTATTTGTCTTATTGATCTTACTTTGGAGACGTATTACGATAATACCGGACATGGAAACCATAAAATCACTCGACTAAAGCCATTGACTCCGTCCTCTAATACTGACCAACTGAAAACTATTGACCCACGACTGGTGGCCACTTCCATTCCCACACACATTTTCCAATAGCTGGACAGTTATGATGGCAGCGCTAGATAGATCTTGTGTCCAGCAGCAAATTATACGCTTCAGTGGCGGCGTGGTCTAACGCGCTACTCTCGCAGTAGACTAGACTGCTGACTATGGGAATACCAAGCTTAGAACCTAGGTAGGTGTACTGAGGATGATTTGTCCACGAAAATGCGGGTACACTTACTATAAATATAACCTTCCTAATCTCTAAAAAACTGTTAGCTTAATTAGTACATAAGCGTATAACACGAACAGGTGGTAAGACGCGGTGCTTAAAAAACCAAGATAACTTTCAATGTCATAAAGGTTCTTTCCAAACCACGTCTTAAATACCCACCCGAGCTATCCACATTGAAATACGAGGAATGGAAGAGTAGGGTAGAATTTAGAGGAAATGTACAATAACTTGCGTGGAAGGTGTGGAAACCAATTTACAATAACCCCTCTCAGTACACCCAGCCAGGAATTGAGGATTGACCTCTCAGTTACCGGCACACCAGATAAGATGAGCTTGACGCCTTTGTCTCTGTGACCACCAACACAGCTCTTATCGTTAATATATAACATCTCACTCGCACTGTTGAATACATGGTATAAGGTGCCAAGCTGGTCTGGTCTATATTATCGGTGAGGGTGAGGTTAATATTCGAACCTCAGCCGAGTGAGTATTAAAAAAAGTGCTGCTTCATTTTATGTTTTTAATCTCATTTCTACTCCAATGCAGATTAAGTATCCAAGTTAGTTTCATACAATGACCGGGACTTAATGAAGAGGTGAAAGAGTAAACAGTTTGTTTGAAAATTAGTTGCTGGTTATTCTAGGCTTTGGTTAAAAAAAAAACCTCTATTTGTGGGGAAAAAAACCTCTTGAATAACTAGTACAAATACTATAGATATATCCCGTTTTTTTAAACTCATATCAGATGAAACCAGTCTGTCGAGATCTCACGTGACCCCGATATCTTACAGAGATGGTATTACTCTCGTTACGGTCTTACTGATCGACCACATAATGGTTGTCTTCCGTCGCTCTGGACAAGATGTCGAGAGAGGGGTGGGTGAAGGGTACTTGCGGTGAATACCGAAAGGTTTGTTCCAACCTCTTGTAGATGATGGTGATGGAATGTTGGCAGTAAGTTGCGTGCAGAGACGACCAGTCTTCCATCGGTCACGTACATGAGTGAAAATCAATCGAGGAACGCCTCTTCCTCCGTGTTCAGCTACCGTGGCCTGTACACTCAAAACTTATCTTCGTTCTTGTTTTATTTTTTGCTGTTTGTCTCACTACCCGTCTGGTTACAAGTTACTACTTGAGGATTTTTAAGCTATTTTGAGAAGCGGCTTGCATCTTAAGGTGGGAATGTAGGGACCAAGGAGATAATATATTTCTTCCATACAAACTTAGAGGTTAAACTTTATTCACATGGTTATATCAACAATTGTTGAATATCTGCCATAAACATAGCAGAATTAGATTATAAACTTTTTAAATGAAGATAAAAAGTTGTCATTAAATTCCAGGACACCCTTGACAGATATTAGACACCTGTTGAGGCCAACATGTGAAGAAAATTAAACTATGTTTCTACTGGAGAAATATTTTATTTATTTTAATATAAAAACTACAAAATTACTTTCCTTTTCTTGTGTCCTCTACATCCTTACATCAGCTTACTCTCTTTTATATGTGCTGATAGTAGCTTCCCTCTTCCTCTGACATGTATACACACTCACACTACTTTTTGTGCTGGGATAACATTGAATTGAATTTTAAATTTATGACTGCTAAAATAACGGTCCTTGGTACGATTTCTGACAAGTCAAGACAATTGTAGTTTATAAGCAATACTTATTCTTCTTTTTATAGATGGTAAATAAGAGGACTTGTTGAGGGGGTCTGGATGTTGTGTTTGTCCTAGATTGAGTTCAGAGTCAGAAGCCGATAATGGCACTGACACAAGCATTGACAGCTCCAGAAAAATTCAAAGAATATGATGCCATAATTTAAGTTTGTGTAGTAAAACGTACTAGTGGTTTTTATACGGTGATTATCTCAATATAATATATTAAGTCCAGTGATAGTTAAATTATCATTTTGTGTTAGAAAACACATTTTAGTATTAACTATTGGAGACAAACCCCAGCCCCTTGTTCAACCTGATCTTAGCTTTTTAGGTTTAGTTAAATTATCGTATGTCCATATAGTATTGTTTTTAGGATGTTCATAAAATTATTAATATTAATAGTAATAATAATAATAATAATAATTAATAATAATAATTTTATTAACATCCTAAAAACAATACTATGTGGACATATAATAATTATTATTAATATTATAATAATGAAAATTTGGAAAATTTGGAAGTTCCCAGACATTTCCCAGTTTACCAGACCAAAACCTATAAGTTTTCCCACTTTTCTCATACAGAACTATGAATAAAAGTCCTCAGCGGTTTCACTGCTTTCTATTAAATTAATGACACAAGATTAACTTATTAAAGATAGTGTTAAAGCTCTACAAGAAACCTCATTTTAGAACCAGGCTGGTGACTGATTATTTTTACAGTTATGCATTTCAAAAAACCACATTGCACAAAATTACCAAAATTTGTTTAATTAGATACATCTAGTTTAATTTGATCCACAACGGTTCTTGAATATTTTTACCGATAATCGTGGTCTTTAAATATACCTTTATTTCATTATGGATATTTTTTGAAATTGTTTGCTAGCCATGAAAGATCTTCAATAACTGTTGATATTACTATGCGTATAGAATAAGAATATATGTATTTAATGAAGAAATATTCCTATTATTTTTCCGAAAAAATATTTTTGTTACAAAAACTGCAAATAATGTACCTTAACTTGGTTTCCCATTAACCGTACGTTAAGGAGCCCACCTCAATGTAGCTGGGCAAGATTGAAACTGACCATTGCGGTTATTTTAATTAAACATACACTTTATTATTAAATTTTAGAATATTCATATAGTTCATTAGTCCTGAAGGAGATTTCATCCGGACCCTAAAGTAGACATTATAGATGTATTTGTTGATAACTAAAACAAACCCAAAACACCTTGTTAGAACGTTTCTGATTTTCCCATTGACATTCAATAGTCAGAGGTCAATGCGGGTCCCTTGTGATGTCACAGGAAGGGTTCACCTCTTGAGTCGACACACAATGTAAGGGACATCCTTTCAAATTTTATTAGAAAGTCCTTGTTACACAATTTATATAACATTATTGATTATCTAATTGAATAAAATAATCATGAAAAGTAATATTAGCAATAAAAAGAGTTCATGGAAACAATACCAGCAAAACACATATAGAAAATACAAACAATTATTATACTACTTGGGGAGGGATGAGGAAGGTAGAGTTGCAGACTAAAAGTACTGGCATTTGCTTGTAAAGAGAGTGGGAATCCAGTCTACTACAATTATTAGAAACCAACTCGAGATAAATTAGTTATTAGAAAACTGAGTGGCCTTAGATATGTTTTCATAAGAAAAACAAACACAGCATTTTTTTTACTCATTTGAAACTTTTCAGAGCAATAGTTTTATTAGAATTGTTAAAGTTCAATTTTGAAATGTTCACAATATTAAGAATAATTTTTTAGTAAGCTACCCTCAAATGTGTTTCCTATAAAAACGGATAATATTTAGCATGTAAATCACTTCCCAGACATATCTAAGACCAAATTGTTACTGCTATTATTTTCTTAATATTACATTTTCAAGAGTTTATCTCTTAAATCAAAATGTATATAAAAAATTAAAATCGTTAGAGCCGTTTTGCTCAACGAATACACACACACATATATCTTTACTCAACAAAGATATATATATATATATTATAACACATATGTTACGATATATATTATATATATCTTTATACACACAAATATATCTCTATGTTTTAAATATACATGTTGAGCAAAACGGCTTTACCAATTTTGCTCAACATGGATATATTTAAAGTGTTGGACATTTTAATTCTATATTTATTCTAGCTTTTTAGTCATTTTGATTTAAGAAATCTTTACTGGTAGATAAACTTTTGAAAATGTAATATTAAAAAAAACTGTGTTACCAACTTGAAACCTAGGTTGGTAGCCTTGTGTTTACAACTTTGAACCTGGGTTGGTAGCCTTGTGTTTACAACTTTGAACCTGGGTTGGTAGCCTTGTGTCTACAACTTTGAACCTGGGTTGGTAGCCTTGTGTTTACAGCTTGGAACCTGGGTTGGTAACCTTGTGTTAGTAGTTTTACAAATATTTTATCTTTCACTTAAACTATTTGACATTACATATCTTGTTGGAGTTTCTTGAACATGAAGGGTGTGGTTTTATGTTTACTTATAGTATCTCTATATGTATGTCGATGAACTGGCCCAACTAGGGTATTCCCAGCACCCCTCTGTCCTCCCTGGCCCATATTCTCACCATGTGGCAAGTGTAAGAAGGCCGGTAGCCCGGTGTCAGATCACTCGACCTGGCCCATACTCTCACCATGTGGCAAGTGTAAGAAGGCCGGTAGCCCGGTGTCAAACCACTCGACCTGGCCCATACTCTCACCATGTGGCAAGTGTAAGAAGGCCGGTAGCCCGGTGTCAAACCACTCGACCTGGCCCATACTCTCACCATGTGGCAAGTGTAAGAAGGCCGGTAGCCCGGTGTCAAACCACTCGACCTGGCCCATACTCTCACCATGTGGCAAGTGTAAGAAGGCCGGTAGCCCGGTGTCAAACCACTCGACCTGGCCCATACTCTCACCATGTGGCAAGTGTAAGAAGGCCAGTAGCCTGGTGTCAAACCACTCGACCTGGCCCATACTCTCACCATGTGGCAAGTGTAAGAAGGCCGGTAGCCCGGTGTCAAACCACTCGACCTGGCCCATACTCTCACCATGTGGCAAGTGTAAGAAGGCCGGTAGCCCGGTGTCAAACCACTCGACCTGGCCCATACTCTCACCATGTGGCAAGTGTAAGAAGGCCGGTAGCCCGGTGTCAAACCACTCGACCTGACAGTGACCTCCCTGACCCTTACCTTTCTCTTGCTAGAGCTAAACAATGAATGGTATGAACTGTGTTGTCATGGTGGCAGTACTTATAGCTGCTGTTATTTAAATTGTATGGAACATTAGGTCAAGGCTTTCTTTTGTTTTACGGTGTAGTTGTATGTCCTTGCCATGTACGCTTTATGGAGGAAGCAAACCCGCCTTTAATCTGGCCAATAGTAACTGAATGTACTGTACATGTTTGTATAACTTAAGTTAAAGGAATAAAGAGTTTATAGAATAAACTTTTAAACAAATTAACACCTATATTAAAGGCACGTGGACAACGGAGTCAGAGTTGTCTCGTCTGGCTTGTCATTGTTGGGTAGTTCGGATCTTGCATACCGGTAGGGTAATATGAAGGGCTCTACCAAGTTTCTCAATAATCTTCCACACAAAAGCGGGTACAATCACGCTAAGCTATACGCCTATTTTCCTAGTCCTTACCTCATTCATTAAATTATACTTATTGTCTGGACGTGTAGTAAGACTCATTACGAAAACAATAAATCAATAATTAGCTTATAACAATATGACAAGAATTGTTTCAGATGGAATATTAAATTGTCTAATCTACTCCATTGTAATCTTTTATAACTAAACCGGGTTGATAATATTAACATTTTAGAATATTATTTTATATCAAATTTTTTAATTTACAAATTCAAATTCAAAATTCAAAAATTAAATCACAAATGATTCTCACAATGGTGGCTGCATGGTATTAGACGTAATCCTCACATTATACTTGTTTATTGTTGACGGAGAGGCTGAGATTGAAATATATAAATACGTAAAATGGTACTACAAAGTTTTAAGGCAGTTTTAAAATAAAACAATTTGTTGTATCTGTTGTTTTGTGGGAATTTCCCTCATATTCATGAATTGATGTTAAATATTTTCTAAGATATAATGTACTGTTTCTCTGGCGAATACTCACCTCTCTTTCTTTAACTTACAGTAAAAAGGAAGCAGGAATTAATCACCACCATAGATTCCAGAGTTCATTCTAAAGAAATATATATCTATATATTACAATTTTTTATAACAACAATAACAACAATTTATGACAACGATAGCGTAAAATAATTAAGATGAAACAAAATACAATAATGCCCCTTATCATTTTAAAATTAACATAATACGCCAAAAGATTGTATTATAAATAGGATCCTTTCCTTCCCACCCCAGCAGCATTACATGTAATTTACAAGGGACCAATATTGACAATAGGAGAGTTACAAACATTAACTTTTTGCCAACCCTTTTTATAGAAGTCAATTTTACAGAATAGGCAAGTCAAAGAAAAGAGGTTAAAAAAATAAAACCATGAAACTCACCGAGTTTATTTTACCACATTAAAGAAATTAATTACTATAATCCCTTACTCTCCGCCACCATGCTATGGATCACAAAAAGGCAGAGAACTACGTTACATCTTGAAATAAAAATATGAGAGAAGGAGCCGATCAAAAACTCAACTACCGCAAATGGCATTAGTCTTGCGTCTGTCCTCGCAAAAAGGTCCACAAACTGTATCAAACCGCCAAAGGGTGGCAAACCATTAATGTTTGAGACCTAGTTCTAAAAATAAATCGAAATAATTACTATTACACATATAAAAACAAAATAGAATATTTTAAACCACTAATAATGAAAACAAAGGAAAATTAGTACGTAAATTAGTCATGTTAAAGAAAATAGTTCCGAAGTTACCAACGTCAGTGTCACAATCTGTCGATCTCACAAAACACTTAAGGTCATTCGACCATCAAAATTTTATTGCATTATTTTACTAAGTGTATGAATATAAGTTATAAATATTGATTCAATGATTTCAAATCATTACAGTTTTCGAGTTATAAGTAGTCAAACTTACTATTTTATCCATTTTGCGTACTAATTTTAAGGTAAAGTAGTTAATGTATGGGGATTAAATTTATTCTAGCTAGACATTCATATGAAGTGTATGCAATGAAGTACTTACAATATTTTAAATAAAATCAGTTTTTAATTTATAAGCTATTTAATAGTTGTAAAATTACATAATTTTTGATCTTATATAAGTACTTTCTGTTTTATACCCCGATACTTTGTTTTTATATCATTTTGTAGTACATAATGTAGTTATTTCAAATTTGTTTGGTTTATTAGTCCAACTCTACTCTTTTATTTTATTAATTGTACGGCGTTGATCAATGCAAACGTAAATTGGCCATGTCCATTTCCTGAAACTTCTTGTTTTGACTGTACCTACCAATAACACTGACCAACCGACCAAGGAAGGGTCGGGCTACCCCGGTCTCCAACTAATGACTCACCCCACGTTTTACTACCTGAGTGACGAGTTGTGACATTTATTTGGTCTCTTTTTCCTTCCTCTAGTAATTTGGCCTCTTTTTCCTTCCTCTAGTAATTTGGCACTTGGATAGTATTTTTACTGTTTTAATTTTATTCTTCAACTCAAAAGTGTCAGAGGAACTCATCTCTTGGTACATCAAGACGCGTAATGATTTTAAACCTAATGTTTATCTGCAGTTAGGTAAATATAGCAAAAAATGAGTGCGCATGCCTTTAGCATCGAGGCAACTATAGTGCTCCGTGACAAATTTCTCTCCTGAAAAGTGCTCCGCGATTCAAGAAGTTTGGGAACCGCTGTTCTATACCATTACTTCACATCATGTCACACGTCCGGGATATCCACCTAACTTAGCACCGCGTCTAACTACCCGTTCGGGTTACACGTTTATGTACTAATTACTCTATGTTCTTAAATTTAGTACAAACACAACACCCCCCCCCCCCCCCTAGACCCTAGCCGTTAATTCATCATTATGAAAGGGTAAACCCACATTTCACAAATGATCAATTTTTCGACCATGCCGGGAATCGAATCTGGGACCCCTAGCTCAGCAGGCAGACACGGTACCGACTGAGCTAAGGCGTAGGACTCCACCTGACTAATTTTGAAGGGCAAGTTAAGGTATATTTTTAGAAAATGTTTCAGCATTTGCGTAGAGGTAGAACCGAACACCTAATTACATCCTGCTGGGATACTAACCTTGATCTCCTTGTCATTGGCAGACTAAATAATATGAGACTGACTACTTTATCCTTGTTACGGGTGCAGGCAAACTGATCAATCACAAACTTGTCGACATGGGAGGACAAGGTGAAAGACAGACAAGTGATCGACATCAGGAGCAATGTCGATCAAGTGGCCGACACGAGTAGGACATTACTTGTACCAACTGGTTGAACAAATGCATATGCGAACAAAATTATTGATAGCCAACTGGTTGACACAAAAAAAAACTTAGAAAATTGATGCCTTACTAATGATGATTTTAGTCCACAAAATCAGCGTAAACCCGAAAGGGTAGTAAGACACTGTGCTAGAAAAAATCCACTAACTTGGTATTTTTTCCCTTAGCTTCTCACTCCCAGTTTGAGCTATACGCAGGATAAGGAATGAGAAAGGTAAAATTTAAGGAAATATGCAGTCATTTGCGTGGAAGGATAGTGAATAAGATTTTACGGGGTAAATAAATACCTCTGTACTTATGACCGGGATTCTAACCTCAATCTCCTCAACACCGGCAATCCATTATAATAGGATATTGACGCATTGGACCATTTGACCAAAAATGTGTTTATTTATTAGAGTTTTAAATTATATTAAAAAATAATATTTCATAGATTTTACTTATTATTTTCCGTTCATGATTTTGTTGTCGAACACGTTGTTTGCAATGTATTAACTTGTCGGTCAATTGGTTCATTGAATCCATCTCGACTTTTGTATACCAGCTGGTCCTCTCATGTCGAACAGTTTTATATCTTATCACATGGTCCCAAAAGTGCCGATCAATTGACACACTCAAGCTTTGAAATATTTTTATTTATTTGGTAAACCAACTGGTTGTCGATCACTTTGCTTTCTTATGCACGTGGCATTCTAATATTTTTACAGTTTGTAAGGGGCTCATCATGAGCTCTGTTAACTATTATAATTATAAAGAAAAGTAATACTTTTTTACTATAAATAAATAACTCTAAAACCTATTCCGGTACTAACATGGTCTCTAAGGCATCACTCGCGTCGTAGACTAGACCGTTGCTAAGACAGATAAATCGGGGTTCGATCACGATCGGGTGTACTGAGGGTAGTTTTATTATAAATTGTTTCCCACTCTCTCTACGCTAATGCGAGTGCACTTCCTCTAAATTCAGCTTTCCTAATTCCTAACTAATTAGCGTAATTAGTACATATAAGTATATTACGAACGGATAGTAAGATAAGGTGCTAAAAGATTATAAAAGAGCCCTTAAACTTTCATCAATCAAATATTTCATTAAATTGCTTAGTAATACCGGTTCATATTTTTTTCTTCTAAAAACACATTTGATAAATATGGGCCTAATAGTATTCGGTACAATAAATACTTTGCGACACGTGTAATAAGTTCATTATTTTAAATTATCAATATTCTATGAATCTTAGTAGCCAGGATTCAAACTCAAGCCACAACTCCCGGGTGAGCCATGCGGTGACAATTCATTTTCTAACAGTGAAGTTCCTTAGCGGGAAAAAAAAAGAGGTAGTGCTATGACAACACTGTTAGGAACAAAGAGCTGGCAAACCCGGCTTACTTTCCCACTCCAACTGCCCATCCCCCCCTTTACAACACAACACCCCCCTTCAACCATGTTAAAAATTCCCTGTCAAAATGTTATAGCCTATTCATTCTAGGAGAAGCTTGCTGTCCGAATGACCTTAACCCAGACACCCGTTCCTCTTCTGCGTAATGGACAACATCGCACTGAAGAAGTTTGTACTGCTTGATCTCGGCGCCAAATCACAACAATTCAATATATTTGATGTTGTCCAATAGTAAGTTGAAAGTTAGTCTTGTGTTGCCGCACGATTAAAGGATTAATACATTCTTCTATTATATCAAAAAAAGTGCTCAGCACAATAACAAATGGTAAGAATCGCCTAATTCTAGGAAATTGCTCAATAATTTAAGTATATTGAATTATAAAGGCAAATTATTGACATTTGGTTAAAATATTTCAGGAAAAGTTTGGGCAATGTGGATTTAAATATTGTTGGGAAAAAATGAATGTTGTTCAGGATTATCTTAACATTTTGTTACATAACTCTATGCTATATTGGACTAAAGTTTTCATATATGCTTTTCGAAAATGTAAAAGAATTAATATAGGTTTAACACTTCAAAATAAAAGGTTGTAATTGGATCACAGGTTGTGAAAGGTCTGTACAAAGTACGACACCATTTTGTGTCTCAAACTCAGATGGTCTTTGATCGAATTTCGTAATCGTGCACTTAAAACTAGCCTAACTTAATAATACCTGCGTCGGTGGTCACAATGTATATCGTGTCGATCCCGTGAGACTGGATTCCCAGTGACGGGAAGGTTGGGGTTCAAATGTCAGTCAGGTATACTAAGTGTGTGATTTATCTCAATAATTTCCAACTCATGCTTCACGCAAGTGCTGGCACATTTCCTCTGAACATTATCTTCCTTATCCTCAAGAGCGTGTTTAATGTATGTGTACAGCCTGGATAGGTATTAAAACGTTGTAAAAAAACTTTTCAAATTTTACGCCAAATAAAAATTAGATCCTCTTAAAATAAATTTAACAAAAACATCCTAACCTAGATTAATTGAACAATTACTCTATTAACTTCTGTTATATATTATATAAAATGAATTGGTCTCTGCATGTTCTCTTTAAAGTAAAATCCAATCTACCGATTGCACTGAAATCTCGCAAGGATATAGCTTGGCCGTTCAGTTAACACATAGGCTAAGGTTTTCCTTAAAACTACAATAATTGATGTTTTAAAATATTTTGTTTTAAGTCATGTGACCAATGTCGTATTCTCCTATTAAATGTAGGTATAATTAATATTTTCTGTCTTGATCACCAAATCAACAGTAATCCAAAGAGTAACTAACAAATACATTTTAATCTTAGATCCAAAGAGAAACTTTATTTGGTTTTGGTTATTTTGTATTTATACTAGAAGGCAACATGTTTATTTAACAGAATTATACTTACACACAGGTGGCGTTCACAATCTTTATTTGGTTTGATCTTACATTTACATAGTAGATATTTAGAAAATAGATGAACTATCCCATTAGAAGGCTGAGAAGTGTCCAAAGAATACAAGTAAATAACTGCGACTGGAATGTTTATACCTACTGTAGAGAGACTGTGAGTGTCACTAGACTGACTTATGGACAAGGTCTATTAGATAACATTAGATAACATAACCATCGAAACTCTGTTACAACTGTATAACTAGATTAACAAGATCATGTTCCAAACATCAAATTAGGAAATCAATACTCTGTTATAATTTAAAAAGTTAAAATCCTATTGGATTAAAATTTATTAGAATGTTGTGTAACACCATGGCTATAGGCCTAAGATTGAAAGAAATTTTCACTTTAAACTTCAACGCAGTGGGGTTCGTTATTCTATGAAATAACTAGTTAAATCATAGAATACAACTCTATTAAACACTTTAACTTGAGTCAGGTAATCTATAAAATAACTAGGTATTTTATATAATAGCGGACATTAAGTTACACTTTAACGGTAACATATATAGACCATAATAGTAAATATATTTGATTTAGGAGTGTCATGGTTATCTTGATATTGAAAATAAATGGTACGGCGCACCGCACAGACTTTCTCTCTCTTTCTATAAACTCGTAAGATTTCTGAACGGAATAATGTACATTGTATCATCACCACTCCACATAAGAACACGCATAAAATAATATACAATGATATAGAATCAATGAGAAAAGAGGCGCATCTTTGTCCACCTAAGAGCATTGTAAACAGTTTAATGTTTTAAAGACCTTAATAAAATGGTATTTGAACCATTTGCTGACAGCTTGGAAACTCGGATCTGCTTTACATGTTCCAATTTATGAAACTTATATTACAAGAGATGAATGGAGGGAAATAGAAAGAAATCTAAGGAATCCTAAAAGTTATAAAAAATATTAATATTGGATCCACAAGGGTCAACACTTCGTATTAAAATTTCGATTTCTGGTTAAAATTTTAACATTTTGTAAGGTGTTGCACATATTCAAGTCATCGCATTGATACTTAATTATTCATTTATACATTTTGACCAATAAAAAATGTAAATATTGACTATTGAGTCTAAAATGGAGATAGATCTATGCAAACATTTCTCCTAAGAGCTTTAAGGAAAAATAACATACTTTTTTAGATACTTATATTTAATTACTCTATGGCATTGGAGAATTATTGCGTTAAGACATAAGTAGTATATGTTTACAACTAAAGCTCACAAAATTGTATTAATATATTTGCAAATATCTCAGAAACTGTTGCTTTTATAAAAATATATGTCAAATAAAAGTTTTTTTTATTTCTAATAGTCCTACAATTTTGCAATGATAAGTTGTTTAGTTTCTCAAATAGTTGTGGAGATACGGAAATTAACGCTTCTGTAAAGTACCCTAAAAATCATTTTCATAGGAAAATGAAAATAGCCATTTTATTTATAATCTTAATCAATGCCTAGATACGAATTTTAATCAAAATCGTTTGAGCAGATTTTGAGAAAATCGACTTTTTCTCTTTTCGCCCTTCAGTAAACTACCCTTAATTTTAAGTTTTTATAGACACACAGACAGACGGCATTGCAAAGACTATTTTTTAGGGTTCGGGGGGTCATGAGACGTCGAAATCCATCAACAGTTCAGGTTAGTTTTTTTTTACGGTCGCAATACTTAAACTTTAATGTCCAAAAAGTTAAAAAAATTCATATAATTGCGTATAGATTGAAAGTTATTGATTTTATAAAAATATGTTTCGGATAAAATATCTGTATTATAAATATATATACATATTTGTAATGCTAAGTAATTTCATATCTCAAATAGTTTCGGAGCTATTATAAAAAATGTTAATTTACGCATCAGACCGGAGCCCTTAAAGCCATTTTGCCGAAATATTGAGAGTAGCCATTTTGTTTAAAATATTTATTAATGTTTATAAATGAAATTTAATCAAAATCGACTTTTTCTCTTTTTTCCCTTCAGTTAACTACCCTTAATTTTAGGGGTAGATATTCAATTCCAAAAACCCCTCGGGGCAACCCTATGAAAACCCTAGATATCAAGTTTTAGCTCAATCGGTAAAATAGTTTAGGCTCTAGTTGGAGGTACAGACAGACAGACAGACAGACAGACAGACGGAAATTCAAAAACTACTTTTTCGGATTCAGGAAGTCATGAAACGTCAAGATTCATCAAAATCTCGAGTTAGATTTTTTTGACGATCGCCATACTTTCTCTACCTGTAAGATAGAGAGAAAGTAAAAATAAATTATATAATGAGTGCAGCTGGATGTTTAACATCCTAATTAAATATAGTTTTTACGCGCTTCGGTGGCGTAGTTAGCCAACACGCTAGTCGTGTTGAGCCCAACTACAAAAGACGGGGAGATCGAGGTTCGAATCTCGGTCGAGTGAACTGGGGGTGGTTTTTCCTAAGTGGTTTTCCACTTTCCCTCAACGCTAATGCGGGTTCACTTCCTCTATATTCAACCTCCCAATTCCTAATCCATTAGCGTAATTAGTACTTAAGCGTATAACCCGAACGGGTAGTAAGACGCGGTGCTAAATAATAATAATAAATATAGTTTTTATATTTTTCTGTCCGCTTGAGTTATTCGAGCATTTATAAACATCCCAGAAATCTAAGATTTGGAATTACGATCGGCCTTAAAATTTTTTGTTCTCTAGAAAAACGAGCATTTAATTTGAAAGATTCAAAATAGTGGAAAGGATTTGGCCAGAAACATTGAAAATAAATAATTTCTTAAATAAGCTATAGATGGTTTCTATATAACTTTAATTTGTTTTAACTCTTTACAACCATTTTTGATGCGTCACTATGTTTTGTTTTCCTTTAAACTATCAAGAAAAAGTATTGTGATCATGAAAAAAAATCAGTCCTGTGATTATGACCAATTTTTATTTTTTATGTGAGCATGAACCCAAAAAAGTCGATTTTACAATTATGTCTGTCTGTCTGTCCCTTGCCATGGATGTAATGTTATGGAATTATACATCCCAATAATTTATTATTCACATTTGTATTCAAAATTACGATATTACAAATGAGAGCGGGTAGTAAGATTTATTTGTGTTAAGTTGTTAAGTTGCAAGGTATAGCGACATCTTTCTACGTCTCTGTTTGAAAAACAAAGCAGTTTTGTAAACAGAAATGCACCTGGATGACCACACCTTTTTTTTTTAAAGAAGCTTCGAGAAGGAAATGTCGCTAGATATAGGCTACCTCTTCAGGGTATGCATCTACTTGACTTTCCTTCCTGACGAGGACCCGTGTAGGATGAGTCGATGAAATCTTAATCCGTGTTCTGAATCTCACGTGTCGGGAATTATCGTGTATATGACGTGATGGTCGGGCTTTTAAATTAAAATCTACAACGTGTGAAATATCTAGCAAAAAACTGTTTATCTACTTTAAATAAAAAACTATAAAACATCAGAACTTTTGATTTATTAAATAAGATATAATCTATTTTTAATTACTATAATACAGGATAGCAAACTTGGACCCAATTCAATCATTATATCAAATATCAAACTAATGTTGGCGAACGAACATTAATATGTCAGGCTAGCTCTTTAAAAGTTACACGGATTCTAGGGGGTTTGATGGATTTTGTTCAAACTTGATATTTAGATTTTCTAGGGTTATATCACTAAATGTTTTTTTTTACCTTATACCTTTAATTAAGAGTAGTTTTCTGATGAGTCATTTTAAAAAAATTAAATATTTCTAAAACGGCTCTAACGATTTTAAAATATATATATATCTGAGGAGTGTTTGACATGGTCATGAAAAATAAAGCTGTATACTGGTTTTTGGTGGGGAAATTTGGCTATGGGTAGTTTACTCTTAACAGTTTTTTAATTTGAATATTCCAAAAAATTGCTTTAGACATTTGGTATTGGGAGACTATTTTACATATGAATAGTAATGTATCCTGTAACGTTATTTGCCACCCTACCATTTGTTTCTTTATATTTTTCCCAAGCTTTGTAAATGGTTTCAAGTTTGTTTTCGTTTGAAACACGCTGTGTCGCCGGCGTGACAAATAATAATATTTGCATCCATTTAGATAAATTGAAGGGACGGAATGTGGAGCATCTAACACTGTTTTAGATAATTTAAATAATTAGTTTTGACCTAAGGAGGAACACTTACCTTTTATTAAATATATTAATTTCCTTCCAAGAGGTCTGTTGACTCTTCTTCTATTTATTTTGAATGTCAGCCATGATTTATTTTAACGCATGCGCAGATATGATGAACAAGTGAGTGGCGAGTCTCGTGTTTGTAAAAGTAGTAAGAAAAAAAAAGAGAAAAAGAAGACGTTCCAAAATAGCGCGCATTTCAATTGTGACAGATTAAAATAAACATTTAATTCTCTTAAGAAACACTGACATATATTTAAATCTTGATACTAAATTTGTATTTTATTTTATATTCAGTTCATAGCCAATTCTTTATCTTTTATTTTATTGTATTAGTTTTCTCTTTGGACTTAGTAGAAAATAGAACGTTTTTAAATTTGATTTCCTAGAACATTATTTGAAGAGGATGAGGGTTCTTTCTTCCGGAGTGTCATTTAACATGGAGCAAAATTTATATAGCTCCTAATTAAATTTAGTTTTCAAGTGGAACAATGGTTCGAAAGTAAAAGTACAAGTACTCAAATGGAAAGTTAAATGTCTGGAGACTAACTAGAGTGTTTATTTCTTCAAATTGTGGACGAGTTAGAATAAATAAAAGGAAACAGACTTCAGACATTCTGTTTCAACATGGATGAATTCATTGGTGAGGTCCAGCCAAATCTTCAATTTTAAATATATTTTATTTCTCATTTTTTTATCAAGCTATGATACATGCAAAAACTTTCAGAAAGGACTAAATACACTCAGACTCTATCTATTCCAGGGAATTGATTAATATTTTATTTTTATGTAAAAATAATAATTCTATTGATTTCTTTTTTCTTGTTCCTCAACAATACCATTTTTTTTGTCTTACTCAAAACTATATATTATATAAAAGTTTAGCCTATATTTATATATTATTTTCTTTCACTCTATTATTACATATATATTAAAACTCCTAAATTTAATCCTGTTCAGAGATTGTTCATTTAATTGTTTAAGAATCTATGTAATACCATATATTTTATTTTGTCATATTAGCTTTATATTTATTCGGATATCCTTAGGTAGGTTTGGGATATAGTAAAAGGGAAACAATAATGATAATAATAATAACCCACCAAAGTTTCAACAATTTTTTTTTTATTGTAATCTCAATTAGTACATTTTTGTTTTTTAATGATCCATTGTATTTAAATTGCTATTTTTTATTTTTATTTTAAGTACTCTCAACTCTTGTGGAAGCCTACAACACACCATTGTAACATTGACATTGTAATATCTAGGTAAAAGTTCCCGAGCACACCCAGTGGTCTCGAGCATTTAGAGTCGTCGTGCATTTGTTCAAATTAGTTTAGCTAAAGTTTATTTATATTTTTATTATTATTATTATTATTATTATTTCTCCTAGTTTCCAGGAGTGGCGCCCAACACAAATTTTTTATTAATCTCGACGTTACCCTTTATGTTGATAAGACTCAATTAGGACATTTTATATTAGAATCTTTATTTTAATAAAAAATTTAACCTAAGGGTAGTTTAATTACAGAAAATACCATAGAATATACAAATGTTTTGTATATTATTGACCTGGAAGATTGATTTCAAGATGGGATCATGTGAATAGTTTTTCATGATAAATAAGAATATGTTTTTGATTTTACAAATAACAAATCATTTGCGGGTAGTTTAAAAATAATGTATTTTTGAAAAATTGAATTTTGCTAAACATATTTGAACAGTTTGGTTTTAAAAATTATATATATATATATAAAGAGTAATTACTGTGATTAACATGGTGATGTGTATTTTTTTTTTTTACCAATTTCCGAAATTTTTTTTCGAAGCTACAATACACAATACATCACACCATTTATTTTTCACTAGCACCGACAGGCAAGAGCTCAAACTATTGTGTATAGAGAACTTATAGCTTAATCTTCAAAATTAATGTTAGCTTTTAAAACATGTTCAGATTATATTTCTATTTTGAATACTTTCGCGTTTTGTAGCACAATTTTAACCAATAAATGTTTATATTTAAACATAATTGAATATTTTGTTACTATTCCTTGTGGTTTATTTTATATACTGAACATAACAAAGTTACGTTATAGAATCCCCGTGGGATGAAGGGGTACGCCAGCTAGTAACTTATAATAGCAAGTAAAATAGATCTCTGTTGACTAATCTGCTAGGTAGGCTACTAATTTATATGCAGAGCTAAACAATATTTTAAAATAAGAACATGACCTTGTTTGAACTACTATACTTAATATAATTTCTTTTAAAGAACGAACGAGATTGATTATAAATGTGGGATGAGTAATGAGGTGGGGGAGGTAGATGCCCTAGCGAGACTTGTTCTGGTATTAAAGTAGTCCCATGACCCCAACTCTCTCGTCTTAAGACTGGTCCATGTTGCTCTCGGTGATATGTGACCTTTGCCGGATCAACTTTGTCCAAAGAAGTGACCAGATGAAGCCTAGACATGTTGCTGGTTGTCCTCGAGACATATCTTGATAGTGGAATCTGGCTACAAGTGACTGTCCATAATGGCCATGGGAAGTGAGGGCTGTGTTTTCGGTCACTTTGGTACCCCACCCACTCATTAGAGATATACACTAGGCTACACTTTGTTGCAAATAAAAATACACTCTTAAATATAAATATCCTCTTATAAATTGAAATATACTGTTGTAAAATTAATATCTTCTTCTTTGTTCCTGAACTCTTTGGTTGGTTGGCAGCAGCCCTCCATCCAGGTTATTTGAGACATTTTCTTCTTAATTCAAACACAGGATGGGACAAAAGAACGCATGTTTTTGAAAATGAACCACATTTCCATTTGGATGGTTATGTAAATAAGCAGAACTGTAGATTTTGGGCAACAGAGAGCCCACGCAAATTACACCAAAGACATCTCCATTGTGAAGAGGTTACCTTTTGGTGCGGCGTTTCGAAAGTGGGATTAGTTGGACCTTACATTTTTGAGGACGAAGGGGGCACAGTAACAGTTACTTCAGGGCACTATGTCGGTTGACAAGGTACAACATTTTTTTGCATCCACAACTTTGAAGCTTACGCTCCTCAATGGAGGAAATTTGGTTCCAACAAGATGAAGCCAGCCCACACGGCAAGGGCTTCGATGACAGTTGTTCGACAAATGTTTTCCCACACGTAATGTCACGGTTCAGCAATGTTCCTTGGCCCCCATGCTCACCAAATTTGACTGTCTACGATTTATTTATTTGTGGTTACCTGAAATTGAAAGTCTACTTTCGAAAACATTGAACAATAGACGAACTTAAAGTTGCCATTCGCAAAAAAATTGCAAGTGTGCTAGAAGAAAGAAGTTCAATTCTGAACTTTGAGGAGAGACTCCAGATGTGTGTACAGCAAGAAGGACTACAGCTTCACGATATAATCTTCCGTAATGAAATAATCAATGTATACTTATAAAACTGCATTTATTACAGTTTTTTGGTGTTAGTAACAATTTTTCATATTGAAAATCAACAAAGTTGCACTTATTTGAAAGAAAAAAATGCGTTAGTTATGCGCCAACCTGTTAATATTTTAGCTTATATTAAGATACAAACATTTTACAACCAGAAAAGATAAAATATAT
Source organism: Timema podura (assembly GCA_033556935.1). NCBI lineage: Eukaryota > Metazoa > Arthropoda > Insecta > Phasmatodea > Timematidae > Timema > Timema podura. The sequence continues at coordinate 4,800,848 of JAVRXN010000011.1, forward strand.
TAAAAATAGTTGGGAGGCACAGTGTCAGGGGTGGACTGGCCCGCCAGTACACACGCAGATAATAAGCGAGCTTTTGTTTGTTTATTAATCGTATTGCATATCATACCGGGAGGTATATGAACATCTGGTTTGCCACCTTATGTAGACTATTAGCTGCTCTGGTGGTACAGAGTGTTACTTAGGGTACAACATAGGAGCTTGTAAGTAAACTATTAGCTGCTCTTGTGATACAGAGTATTACTCAGGGTACAACATAGGAGGTTGTGTGTAGACTATTAGCTGCTCTGGTGGTACAGAGTGTTACTTAGGGTACAACATAGGAGGTTGTATGTAAACTATTAGCTGCTCTGGTAGTACAGAGTGTTACTCAGGGTACAACATAGGAGCTTGTATGTAGACTATTAGCTGCTCTGGTAGTACGAAGTGTTACTCAGGGTACAACATAGGAGGTTGTATGTAGACTATTAGCTGCTCTTGTGATACAGAGTATTACTCAGGGTACAACATAGGAGGTTGTGTGTAGACTATTAGCTGCTCTTGTGATACAGAGTATTACTCAGGGTACAACATAGGAGCTTGTATGTAGACTATTAGCTGTTCTAGTGGTACAGAGTGTTACTCAGGGTACAACATAGGAGGTTGTATGTAGACTATTAGCAGCTCTGGTGGTACAGAGTGTCACTCGGGTACAACATAGGAGGTTGTATGTAGACTATTAGTTGCTGTGGTGACACAGAGTGTTACTCAGGGTACAACATAGGAGGTTGTGTGTAGACTATTAGCTGCTCTTGTGATACAGAGTATTACTCAGGGTACAACATAGGAGCTTGTATGTAGACTATTAGCTGTTCTAGTGGTACAGAGTGTTACTCAGGTTACAACATAGGAGGTTGTATGTAGACTATTAGCAGCTCTGGTGGTACAGAGTGTCACTCGGGTACAACATAGGAGGTCGTATGTAGACTATTAGTTGCTGTGGTGACACAGAGTGTTACTCAGGGTACAACATAGGAGGTTGTATGTAGACTATTAGCTGCTCTTGTGATACAGAGTGTTACTCAGGGTACAACATAGGAGCTTGTATGTAGACTATTAGCTGTTCTAGTGGTACAGAGTGTTACTCAGGGTACAACATAGGAGGTTGTATGTAGACTATTAGCTGCTCTTGTGGTACAGAGTGTTACTCAGGGTACAACATAGGAGCTTGTATGTAGACTATTAGCTGCTCTTGTGGTACAGAGTGTCACTCGGGTACAACATAGGAGGTTGTATGTAACTATTAGCTGTTCTAGTGGTACAGAGTGTTACTCAGGGTACAACATAGGAGCTTGTATGTAGACTATTAGCTGCTCTTGTGGTACAGAGTGTTACTCAGGGTACAACATAGGAGCTTATATGTAGACTATTAGCTGCTCTCGTGGTACAAAGTGTCACTCGGGTACAACATAGGAGGTTGTATGTAGACTATTAGTTGCTGTGGTGACACAGAGTGTTACTCAGGGTACAACATAGGAGGTTGTATGTAAACTATTAGCTGCTCTTGTGGTACAGAGTGTCACTCGGGTACAACATAGGAGGTTGTATGTAGACTATTAGCTGCTCTTGTGATACAGAGTGTTACTCAGGGTACAACATAGGAGGTTGTATGTAACTATTAACTGCTCTTGTGACACAGAGTGTTACTCAGGGTACAACATAGGAGCTTGTATGTAGACTATTAGCTGTTCTAGTGGTACAGAGTGTTACTCAGGGTACAACATAGGAGGTTGTATGTAGACTATTAGCTGCTCTTGTGGTACAGAGTGTTACTCAGGGTACAACATAGGAACTTGTATGTAGACTATTTGCTGCTCTTGTGGTACAAAGTGTCACTCGGGTACAACATAGGAGGTTGTATGTAGACTATTAGTTGCTGTGGTGACACAGAGTGTTACTCAGGGTACAACATAGGAGGTTGTATGTAAACTATTAGCTGCTCTTGTGGTACAGAGTGTTACTCAGGGTACAAATAGGAGGTTGTATGTAGACTATTAGCTGCTCTGGTGGTACAGAGTGTTACTCAGGGTACAACATAGGAGGTTGTATGTAGACTATTAGCTGCTCTGGTGGTACAGAGTGTCACTCGGGTACAACATAGGAGGTTGTATGTAGACTATTAGCTGCTCTGGTGGTACAGAGTGTCACTCGGGTACAACATAGGAGGTTGTATGTAGACTATTAGTTGCTGTGGTGACACAGAGTGTTACTCAGGGTACAACATAGGAGGTTGTATGTAAACTATTAGCTGCTCTTGTGGTTCAGAGTGTTACTCAGGGTACAACATAGGAGGTTGTATGTAGACTATTAGCTGCTCTGGTGGTACAGAGTGTCACTCGGGTACAACATAGGAGGTTGTATGTAAACTATTAGCTGCTCTGGTGACACAGAGTGTTACTTAGGGTACACCATAGGAGGTTGTATGTAGACTATTAGCTGCTCTGGTGGTACAGAGTGTTACTCAGGGTACAACATAGGAGGTTGTATGTAAACTATTAGCTGCTCTGGTGGTACAGAGTGTTACTTAGGGTACACCATAGGAGGTTGTATGTAGACTATTAGCTGCTCTGGTGGTAGAGAGTGTTACTCAGGGTACAACATAGGAGGTTGTATGTAAACTAATAGCTGCTCTGGTGGTACAGAGTGTTACTCAGGGTACAACATAGGAGGTTGTATGTAAACTATTAGCTGCTCTGGTGGTAGAGAGTGTTACTCAGGGTACAACATAGGAGGTTGTATGTAGACTATTAGCTGCTCTGGTGGTACAGAGTGTTACTCGGGTACAACATAGGAGCTTGTATGTAGACTATTAGCTGCTCTTGTGAGTCCACAAGGAATATTGGTGGTGATCAGATGTGTGCAGAAAGTTTAGACACAGACACGTTTATTTTGGAAATCAAATCTCGAAGGACCAACTTTCAAGTCGCTCAGTTTGGTCTTCACACTTCCAAGTCTCTACTTTAAACTAAAAAATATTCACGCAAGTCTGAGTGATCGTTTATACTGAGGTGTAATAATGACAAGTACTAGTGTGTAAGTCCGAGTGATTGTTTATGGAGGTGTAATAATGACAATACTGGTGTGTAAGTCCGAGTGATTGTTTATACCGAGGTGTAATAATGACAAGTACTAGTGTGTAAGTCCGAGTGATTGTTTATACCGAGGTGTAATAATTACAAGTACTAGTGTGTAAGTCTGGGTGGTTGTATTGGTATTGCAATGGTATAAAGTGTAGTACTATCTCGTATTTTAGCACGGCCTTTTAGATCAGTTAGGGTTTGTACTAATTACGCTAATGGGTAAAGGATTAGTAAGGTTGATTTTATAGAAAGTTTACCAGGTTGGCGTGAAAGGAGAGTGGACAACTATTTTAAAAACCCTCTCACTACCCCCTACCGATTTCGAACCCCGATATCTCCGTCAGTGGCAATATGGTCTATTGCGAGAGTGATGCCTTATACCATGTGGACATTGAAGTGGGTACCTACAACTCGTTTGATTTTTATCGGAATTGTTTGCATTTGATTTCTTCAGCCAAACGTAAAATACTTGTTTCGTGTAACTATCCTCACAAGCACTGTTAAAATATAATTTTCCAGACTAGTTATATAAAAAATGGATTCCCTAATATAATATAGTCTGGTAGTTCAGAGGTATGCTATGCTTATGTCAGTAAAAACTATAACTTATCTACACTAAGCCACTTAAAAACCCATTTCGAAACTAATTAACGGCTATTTTTATATTTTCTTTATAATAATAAGTTAAAAGTTTAAGTGTCTGTCATGAATAGGTAGCGGATTCTTAGGCACCAAAACTCTTTAAGATGTACAGAATAATAGGCATTATAAATTTGGGATGTAGGGACCAGAATAGGCACTTAGAGAATAAAAAGCACACATAGGTAATGTAAAATTGATTTTACTAGCCACTTTTTTACTAGCTACAACCAATTCACATTGATCTCTCACCACTTGTTTGGCTCATATGCATATGCTGTAATAATTACGCTGGTATGCTAGAGATTAGGAAGTTGGAATTTAGAGGAAGATTACTTGCACACACGTGGAGGATGAGTGAAACACTATTTAGTAAAATTCACCTTAAGTAACCTTGACAGAGATTCGAATCTCGATCTCTCCTTTATCGACAGTCCAGTCTACAATGAGAGTGACACCTTAGACCATTCAACCACTGAAGTGGGTCAAATGCTGTTAGCCACCAAATAATTCTATAAATTTTCAGTAGTGAAATGGGGTTATATTTTAGATGTGTTTTTTATAATTTGAAAAGCGAGTTCTACTTCACACGGTCAAGGGACAAAATTTCAAATTTGCTGTGTCCTCCCAAGATGTCTGCCACTGCTCCTATTGTCACCAATGTCCTGCCATGCTCCTATTGTCCTCCAAGATGTCAGCCACTGCTCTATTGTCCTCCCAAGATGTCAGCACTGCTCCTATTGTCCTCCAAGATGTCAGCACTGTCTATTGTCCTCCAAGATGTCAGCACTGCTCTATTGTCCTCCCAAGATGTCAGCCACTGCTCTATTGTCCTCCCAAGAGTCAGCCAATGCTCCTATTGTCCTCCCAAGATGTCAGCACTGTCTATTGTCCTCCCAAGATGTCAGCACTGCTCCTATTGTCTCCAAGATGTCAGCCATGCTCCTATTGTCCTCCAAGAGTCAGCATGCTCCTATTGTCCTCCAGATGTCAGCCATGCCTATTGTCCTCCCAGTATGTCAGCCACTGCTCCTATTGTCCTCCCAAGATGTCTGCCACTGCTCCTATTGTCCTCCCTCCAATTTATGCTCATTGGAAGCTATTTAACAATTGTCTATTTCAACCTACTCAAACAATCTTGACACAACTCACTATTTCTAAGAAGTGACTCTTTCAGCAGAAAATCCATACAGTATGAATAGAGAGAGGCAAAGTCAAATACGTGAGTTAGTGCTTATAATATATGGGCAAATCGGTCCTAGTCATGAGCGTTGCACTATATATCTACCGTAGCAGAGGTCAGAAATTAAATATTAGTAGCCCCTGTGGATGAACATGTGCACTTGAGCGAATTTGAAATCTTGATGGAGAGTAACAAGAAGTCAGGTAACTAGAACAACTTTCTTCTAATGACGTCATGAGATATTGTTAATGTTGCGATTTATTTATTAAAAAGGTTAAAGGAGAAAATAGGCCAAAATAGTTAAAATAGTAAAAAGTAAATCTAATCAAAAAGGGCAAAGATTGAAAATAATGTCCTAAAATGGCCAAAATATCAAAAATGTTAAAAAGGGCTCATTTGAGCAAAAACGGTTAAAAGGATAAAAAAGGTAAAAATGTTAAAAAGAGGAAAAGTAATTAAAATATCATAAAGGGTAAAATAAATAAGAACATCTAAAAATATTAAAAAGCTGCAAAAGTTCCTAAATGGGTGAAAAGGTGTGACGTTTCTTTATTATTGTGTGATAATCGGTATTTATAGCCCTGTGATTGAGCGCCAATTATTACGATACGGTATTATTGAGATATAATTGTCCACGATTGGGAGCCAATTACAACACTCTTGAATTGATTGTGAGATAATTGGATATTATAGCCCGTGATTGAGCGCCAATTATTACGATACGGTATTATGGAGATATTGGAAGCCAATTACAACTTTCTTGAATTGATTGTGTGATAATTGGTATTTATATCCCCATGATTGAGTGCCAATTATTACGATATTTTACTTGAATAAATACAACTGTTAATGTTGCACACGATTTATTGAAGTGATTTTATCTTCGGTACAAAGATATTATGTAAAATTATAAAATTTACTTGAAATACAGTTTATTTTCTGTGTATTCTTTGTATTTAAGTTAGTAGTACTGTCGTGATATTACACGTTCTCTGGGTTTATGTCGCTGGCAGTCTGTAGATATATGTTACTACCCCTTGCCCCTTGGACCTCTCGTGACCAGTGTCAAAACCAACAAACCGTAAGCGTCCCTGCGACAGGTGTCTTGAAGGCTAGCTTCCTATTGGGTATAGGAAATTAACGTCTCTTGCATGTTTGGTAAATACTACGGAGTTAAATTTTGAAATAAAAAATAAGTTTTAATGGTGCAATCCTTCTAGATTATTTCTGAAAAGCGCGTGATTCTCCATGGATGAAGTCTTAAATGGATAATTTACATACAAATTATTGATGAAAAATACCTTCATCCATGACTTTTTAAATATATGAGAGCGGTCCAAATCAGTATCATTACAAAGGAAAAAAAGTGTAAAAAGGTAAATGAGGTGAAAGGTGAAAACAGAGCGGAATGGTGAAACGGGTATATGTAGGGTAAAAATGATACAGGGTACAAAGGATAAAGTGTTAAAATGGTAAAAAGTAAATCTAATCAAAAAGGTATTAAGACCAAACGGGTAAAAATGGTAAAACTTGTAACATTTAAATCATAAATAATAAAAAGGGGATGAAGATTAGAGGAGGTAAAAGAAAAAAGGTAAACCAAAGATTAAAAAGCAGCAAGAGATCCAAAAGGGTTACTAAGGGAAATAAATGGTACGGCACACCGCACAGACTTTCTCTCTCTTTCTATAAACTCGTAAGATTTCTGAACGGAATAATGTACATTGTATCATCACCACTCCACATAAGAACACGCATAAAATAATATACAATGATATAGAATCAATGAGAAAAGAGGCGCATCTTTGTCCACCTAAGAACATTTCAAACAGTTTAATGTCTTCCACAAGGGTCAACACTTCGTATTAAAATTTCGATTTCTGGTTAAAATTTTAACATTTTAAAAGGTGTTGCAGATCTTCAAGTCATCGCATTGATATTTAATTATTCATTTATACATTTTGACCAATAAAAAATGTAAATATTGACTATTGAGTCTTAAATGGAGATAGATCATTGCTATGCAAACATTTCTCCTAAGAGATTTAAGGAAAAATAACATACTTTTTTTAGATACTTACTTATATTTAATTACTCTATGGCATTGGAGTATTATTGCGTTAAGACTTAAGTAGTATATGTTTACAACTAAAGCTCACAAAATTGTATTAATATATTTGCAAATATCTCAGAAACTGCTGTTTTTATAAAAATATATGTCAAATAAAAGTTTTTTATTTCTAATAGTCCTACAATTTTGCAATGATAAGTTCTTTAGTTTCTCCAATAGTTGTGGAGATACGGAAATTAACGCTTCTGTAATGTACCCTAAAAATCATTTTCATAGGAAAATGAAAATAGCCAGTTTATATATAATCTTAATCAACGCCTAGATACGAATTTTAATCAAAATCGTTTAAGCAGATTTTGAGAAAACCAAATTTTTCTCTTTTCGTCCTTCAGTAAACTACCCTTAATTTTAAGTTTTTATAGACACACAGAGAGACGGCATTGCAAGGACTATTTTTTAGGGTTCGGGTGGTCATGAGACGTCGACATCCATCAACATTTCAGGTTATTTTTTTTTTACGGTCGCAATACTTAAGCTTTAATGCCCAAAAAGTTAAAAATATATATATAATTGCGTATATATTGAAAGTTATTGATTTTATAAAAATATGTTTCGATAAAATATTTGTATTATAAATATATATACATATTTGTAATGCTAAGTAATTTCATATCTCAAATAGTTTCGGAGCTATTATAAAAAATGTTAATTTACGCATCAGACCGGAGCCCTTAAAACGATTTTGCCGAAATATTGAGAGTAGCCATTTTGTTTGGAATATTTATTTATGTTCATAAATGAAATTTAATCAAAATCGTTAGAGCCGATTTTGAGAAAATCGACTTTTTCTCTTTTTGCCCTTCAGTAAACTACCCTTAATTTTAGGGGTAGATATCCAATTCCAAAAATCCCTCGGGGCAACCCTATGAAAACCCTAGATATCAAGTTTCAGCTCAATCGGTAAAATAGTTTAGGCTCTAGTTGGAGGTACAGACAGACAGACAGACAGACAGACAGACAGACAGACGGAAATTCAAAAACTACTTTTTCGGATTCAGGAAGTCATGAAACGTCAAAATTCATCAAAATCTCGAGTTCGATTTTTTTGACGATCACAATACTTTCTCTACCTGTAAGATAGAAAGAAAGTAAAAAGGGAAGAACCGTTAATTCAGTAAAAAGCGTAATCGGAGTAGAAAGGGTAAAGAGTGTAAAAAGGGATAAGGGTATAAAGTAAAAAAGGTGTTGGGTAAAAAGGATTAAAATTATAGAGGATAAAAATGTTAAAGTGTAAAATTAATAATAATGGTAAGAAGTAAATTTATTCAAAAAAACTCAATAAAACCAAAGGGGAAAAATTGCAAATATGTCCAATAACTACCAAAATGTTAAATTTTTTAAAAAGGACACAGTTGAGAAAAAATGGTAGAAAGGTAATAAAAGGTAAAATATTTTAAATGGTGGAAAGTAAATCATGAAAAGGTTATAAAAGGATTAAAAGAAATAAAATTTCAAACAAATTAAAAAGCCGGAAAATGCCCAAAAGAGGTAGAAAAAGTTATAAAAGATTAACGTGATAAAAATCGAAAACAGAGTGTAAATGGTAAAGAGGGTAAATAGGCAAAAAAGAGGAAAAGGGTCAAAGAGGGTAAAAAGGTTAAAATTAAAAGGTAAAAAGAATAAAAACGGCAAAAAAGGTAAAAGGTTAAACGAGGTAGCAGCGGTAAAATAATGCTAAAATACCCATGATTGTATTTAATTTCAACTGTTTAACAACCTTACAAATTTATTTATTCTCTACCACTCTTTGTTTTTTATCATCACCAACAGGCAACAGTTCTAATTATTGTGTATAGATAACTTATAACTTAATCTTCAAAAGAAATGTCAGCTTTTAACACATACTTAGATTATATCTCTACTTTGACTATTTTGGCACTTTGTAGCACAATTTAAACCAATCAAGTATTAGTTTTAGGTTTGGTTACTATTCCCTGTCGTTTATTTGGTATAGTAAACATAACAAAGCTACTGTATAGATTCCCCGTGCGAAGAACGGGTACACCAGATAGTAGTCAATAAAAGAATGCGATAGAACCAGAGCTCACATTGAAGTGCGGTTTTCGTGATTCTTCGTTTGACAACACAAGCATTGTGATCAGTGAAGTATAGATTTAATTTGAAAATAATTTATTTACAGTTTTTATAGATATGTTAAAACGGTTTTACTTATCTCAGTGACACTGTCTTGTAAATAATGATACTGGCTTCCGCACTGCTGCTCCGCCTGGTTGCGATATATTAGTGAGGATGGGACCAGTGGCGTACGCAGGATTTCGAAGTAGGGTAGAAGCTTAAGGGGGATAGGCCTTGGGATAGGAGAAATGTCCCCCAACAGACGGGGGCAAATATATTTACCAGTATATGCACCTACAGGCTTCTTTGGAAGGTTTTTTGTTGACTTGATAGTTTACGTTTTTACTTTTACAAAGGTAACATTTTAAGAAGCTAACAAAAAACAAAGTAGGCTAAACTTAAAGTTGGATTAATCATTACATAGGCCGATTTTCACCAAAAAAAAAATCCCCGTTTGTTTATAGGTAAATGTGTACATCCTTAGCAAAACATATTTAACAAAATTATTTCTGCACAGATGAATAACATAATATTAGAAAACAAGTCCTTCATACTTACTTCATACGTTCAACTTAGCAGATGTACACACTTTATTGATTAACACCATTGTGAAATATAGGAAAAAAACTAGTTCGACACTCAACAATGGATTAAACTAAACGAAAAATAATTTCACCACAATATTTTTCAAAGCAAAGGAAGAGATCATTTCTCTATTATCCTACTGACCAAAGAATATCATTTTCAGAGCTTGATGATATCCCACTTACATTCCATGAAAGATATTTCTCTCCTATGAAATATATACTTTTGGTGATTGCTTTATCAATAACAATTTATTCTAGTGTTTGAGCTATCCGAATGAAAAGGGTAGGAATGAGGGAGGTGAGGTTTAAAGGAAATGTACCAGTATTTGTGATGAGAGATTGTGGAAAGCCATTTAGGGAAAACCACTGAGTACATTCGGCTGGTATTCGACTCCGACCTCTCCGTCACAGGCAAACCAGACAAAGGAAGTTTAATACTTAGACCACGTGATTCACCGATACTAGTTTCGTTCAGTTAATACTTTGTTTTATATATACCTACTTACTCTATGGCATCAAGGAATCGAAAGTTCACTGTCGTACTTATAAAAGTACACCATCTGGACATCTCTATCTTGAGTTAGTTCTATCTAATTTTATCCTCCCATCTGCGTCTATGTCTTCCAGATGGTCTCTTTCCATTGGGTTTGCCAGTCAGTAGCATGAACTAGGTTCTATATTCTCCCATTTGTGTTGTATGTCCTGCACACCTTAATCCGAGACTTGTTTATCCTAATAATATATTGTAATGAGTACAGGGTATATAGCACATCGTTATGTAACCTCCTACACTCCCCTGTCTCTTCATCCTTTTTTTGGACCAAATATCTTCATAAGCTCCTTGTTTTCTATCAGCCTCAAATATGTTTTCTATATGTAAGGTAAGAGGCCATGTTTCACACTCATAGAGAACAACAGGTTAAATTATTGTTTTGTATATTCTGAGTTTTACATTCAGTGAAAGCAGGAGAAATGTCAACAACTTATTGACTGAGTATTATTTTCCTAATTTCTAACTTACATTGTTATTGCTAGTTAAAATTGTTACAAAATATTTACACTCATTAATCCTGTCAAATAATATGGTGCTTGAAGTATTTATTTAACTATAGTTTTATTATTAATGCACCTAATTATAATAGCCATTATGAATACGTTACATCTATGAGAATTAAAAAAAGTTCTTTATAAACAAATACCAAAATATATCAAGCTAATAGTCAAACAGATGAAGCATATCAACTAATGACTTCGTACTTACTTAAATTGTTATGTAATGGAAGGAAGCACTCAGCGTTGTGTTTGGTCAATGGGCGTAGCTTAGTGGGCTGGGGATAGAATATAGAAAGATACCTCCTGGGGCGCCGGAACCCCCTCTTTCAAAGGGACGAGCCACAACATTCTAATCCTGATATCAATGGTGGCAGGACACACTCACTCTAACACTCTCACCAGCCTAGTTGCAATTAATGTCAGAGGATTAATTAAAAAGAGGGTCTTATCTGCTGGGATGTGGAGACTGTAGGGAGGTACATAGCCCCCTCCTTTCCCAGAGATTTATCACTGAATCATGATAGTAAAAATGAAAGGCAAGACACTTTGAATACAAAATAGTCTACTTGTGAAACCTTTTATGAATTACAACTGCAATTATAAATGCTGAACTTGTCCCCCAAGATTAGCTTTGAGTTGTTAGATATACGTTTTTATTAAATTCATCCGCTCGCAGAACTATTTATGATAAGAGCCATAGTTAAGTAATTATTTACCAGCAATAAAAATAAAGTGGGGTATTTTGATGCAATATATTTAGAGAAATTTAAAGCTGGGATAGAAACGAACGTGAGCTTGTGCTAGTATTTTTACATTTCCTTTTAAAATAAATAATTTGTTAAAAATTAAAATAATAACTTCATTAAATATAGGTTTATTTAATATTTAGTCAAATAATTATCTCGACAGCTTTTGAAGAATTACTGTCAAGGACACCCATTAATGAGAATTTTATCTAATAATTTAACATTTATTCGTTAAATGTCTTTATGTTATTATAAATATTAAAGAAGTCTTTATATCACTTTTTGTAGAAAATTTAACTTACGACGATGTTTTACTTATTTTGTCGCAATTTATTCTTGCTATGAAAGTTACCTTAGTTCCCATTCTCTTCCATCCAAGCCTGATTCACTACCCTTTTTCTTTAACTTGGGAATTTTTTTAAAAACAGATGATAAAAAGAGTTATTTTTTAATGTATTTCCAACAATCAACTAAATTTTGTATACAATTATATAGAATCTATATTAATAAAATAAAGTGTCTGTGTGTCTCTAATGAGCATTTTGTGATATCTACAGCTTGGAGAGATCTGAAATTTTAAAATTAGTAGACCCTGTACACGAAATGTCTACATTACAGCTGGAATGTTCAATCTTTGACTAGTTTTTTAAAAATTCATGAAAAACTAGGTTGGAAAAACCAAAATGAAGAGACTTTTCGTTCTGTTTCTTAGATCAAAGAAAAGCGTTGCCCGGGGTAGCCATGCAATGTTGAGTACTTCCACTAGCTTGTAATTATATTAAAATAGCCTAGGTAAACAATATTAAAATTTTTTACTATTTATTACAGAATCTTTTCTCTTTACGTCCGCGTTTATCAAGATACCCTTTCACCAGATATCTAATATCTGTTGGGGTAAATGGAAATCCCCAATGAGCGGCTCTTTCAATTCCATGAAGTAACATTTCTTCCTCATCATGAGTTAAAGCCGTCTGTACTCCAATAGTTTTGGGATTTGTTTTATTTAATTTGTTTTTAAGATTTGATCGAGTGATCTGTTATACCTCATATGCTTTTCTGTAAGATAATTTGCCTCCCTTTATATCCTTGAGAGCTTTTTCTAGATTATCAACACTATAATTGCAATAAGGTTGGCTCCCCAATTTTCTTTTATAATTTTGCAGCACTGTCCGAAGTCCCCCCTCACTATCACTTTCTAACTAAAAATTTCCCAATATATTTTATATTTGTCTCTAAACACAGTTCACAAAGATATGTTATTTCAAACAAACTAACAAAGTGTATATAAAATAACAGACATTTTATTATGATTTTCTTATAGCTTTACACTTAAAAGTTCACAAGGAGACATAAATTACTATTTTTAACATGTCAACTTTATTACTAGAAAGGCACGTTTTACTGTGTAAAATTGTAAACATCAATGATTATCATATCACAGATAGCAAATACAAACAAAAAACTGAAAAAAACAGGATAGCATAACCTTTAGTCACGGTGCTACCAACATTAAAAGAGAAATGTACTTCAACTGTTCAAATTCACCCTATTTGACGGTACTCTATTAGCAATAAGCTATCCTATGAGGATCCTGTACAGTTTCTCGTTGTAAGCGGGGATATTTACGTGAAGACAGTATAAGAATCACTAGCAAATAACTCGATAAATGTCAATTGCAGCCTCATCTGTGAGTTTAAGCATACTGCCGAAGGTAGAATTAAAAAATCTTATTTCAACTCGACTCTATGTGATATATTTGTTCCAACAAACTTGAAGGAGATATATAAAAATAAAGTGATCTTCCCACTCCTTGCTCAGATCGAGGCCCTTCGTCTCTAGAAACTCGGGATGGATATATGACGGCACGTTGGAAATGAGAATCGGTATCTTGAAGAACTCAGCTTACTCGATCGGCGCTTGGGTTCAAACCCCTGAAATTATAGCCATACGTAGAGCGTTGATAAATGTACAACCCGAGAAGGGCTTTGCTTCCCCGTATCTGTATTGACGTGCCTCTTTGAACCAACGGGAAGACCACAACGTTTGTCGTCGTATCCTAATTTTTGAGACGTGCTGAAATTGATGGAATCCCGCTCCGGTTTTAAATGAGGTATATCGAACGCTTCAAAAGGCTTAAAAATATATCCGTTAATGTTTACAACGCAAAACACGATGGAAGTGACACTTATATTTACACTGCTGACAAGTATAAAACACTAATGATTGTTCCTGTACACGTCAGTGATAAAGAACGCACCAGACATGATAATTTATTCATGATAAGAGTGCATGGAATGGAAACTTATCATTTCAGTGAAATCAAAAATCTATCTTGGTTAATAAACCCGCAACTAACGTTAACATCTAAGAGAGGACGTTGGTACTTTTGAGATCGATGTCTGACCGCTTTTTTGACCGAAAAAACTTGCAAGGCATAAAGAGACGTATATAAAATTTGGTGCTGTAAGGAGTACATTCCCTCAAGGAGAGGATAAATTCCTCACGTTCTAACAGTATAAGCAGCAGGAGATAAACAGGATGTATCGTATATGCGGACCTGGAGAGCTTACTCGTGCTGATAGAGACGAGTGACCCCAACAAGAAATTTTCTTATACTGATATCGTACAGCGTCATATGGCTTATTCTGTAGGTATGTACACTAAATTTAATTTTGACGATAGTCTCTCCAGAGTACCACCACTTCACGGGAGGAGATTGTACAGATCAATTCTTCGAGGCACTCGCGGATACGGCAAAGCCTGTACTAGACTATTATAGTACTATCGTTCCGATGACGCCTCTAACACCCGCTCAAAGAGATGGTCACAATACGGCCTCTCATTGCCATATTGTGAAAAGCCTTACGCGAATGATGATATTCCGTTATGGATCATTGCCACTTGACGGGACTTTATCGTGGGAGTAGTCATGTGGAATGCAATATTAATTACAAGAACCCGAACCACCTAAGCATAGTAATCCATAACGCGCGTTGCTACGACAATTTTTTCCTTCTTGGATCGCTTGTTGAACGTAAAAAGACCGATCCGTTCACGGGAGAGAGCGTTCTCGTCAATTTGGGAAAAGTCAAGGTTATTTGAAAGACTATGGGAAGACTCAAAGGGATCATGAAATATATTTGGCTCAGGTTTCGCGGGATCACGATTAAAATTATAAACTGTTTCAACTTTTTATGTACGTCTCTAGAGAAATGCGTATCGTACCTCGAATCCGACCAACTTAAAATCACCCGTAACTGTCATCCTGAGGATGAACGGTTCAAACTGGTCACTCGTAAAAGGGGTGTTTCCCTATGAATATATAGATTCAATCGAGAAACTGAACGAGACTCAGTTACCGAGCAAGGATACATTTTATAACGCGCTCATGGATAGTTATATCTCTCAGGAAGACTACGATCATGCGTGTGAGGTTTGGTGACTGTTTGAATGTAAGATTCTCTGGGACTGCTCGAACTTCTACCTTCATACGGACGTGACGCTACTGGCTGACGTCTTTGAGAACTTTCACGATCTCTGAATGAGGAAGTATGGACTCGATCCCGGATGGCCCCTTGACGGCTCCTAGTCTTGCGTACCAAGCTCTATTGAAAATAACCCAGGTACGGCTTTAATTAATCGATGATGTTGACATACATCAATTCATCGAGGGAGCTATCTGAGGAGGGTATGTTTTGTGGCTAATCGTCACTCTGTGGCGAATAATCGGTATATGGAGTCATTCGACCGTTCTAAGCCTGAGTCCTACCTCGTTTATCTAGACGTGAATGGACTGTATTCATTTAGAATGTTGTCCTCATTACTCTATGAAGGGTTCAGGTGGCTCGGTGATGATTAAATCGGCTGATTGGATGTGCGAAAGGTAGAGGACGATGCGGAGATGGGTATATCTTGCAGGTAGATCTCGAATATCCCAGAGATGTACACGATGCTCATTCCGACTTACCGTTCTGTCCGGAGAAATGGATCCCAACCATGGGAAACACGAGAAATTGTTAACGACTTTAAACGATAATACTGGCTACGTCATTCACTACCGTCATCTAAAGCTATGTTTGAATAATGAATTGAGACTGACAAGAATCCACAGGGTTCCAGTTTAAATCAATCACCATGGATGGCACCATATATCACGCTGAACGTGGAGATGAGGAGTAAAGCGAGCAATCAGTTTGAAAACACGTTTTCAAATTGAAAAATAATGCCGCATTCAGTCGTCTTATATCCAACAAGAGGGCCTAACCATACGATAAAGATCACTACCAGGTGGGGAGGGAAATTTGGAGCGGGTAACCTCATAGCCAGCCCAAAGTTTGAGAACCGCACGATCGTGTTGGAAAACCTGGTCATCATCGAGATGGAACCGCAAGAGATTTACTTCGATATTCTGATCCATGCAGGGTTCGCCACTTTGGAAATCTCGAATGTAGTAATGTACGGTCTACATTACCAGGTTTTGGTTCCCGCCTTCCCACCAGGTGCGTTAAAATTCCAATACTTAGATACGGACTCACTCTACACTGTTGAGGATGCGTACCAGTGACTTATCCCGTTAGCTAATGACTACCTGGACACCTCTACCTACGGACAATACAATGTTTACGGGATGCCTCTAGTAAATAAAGGGGTACTCGATAGACCAAAAGACGAGAATCGAGGTCAGATCATCACCGAGTTAATAGGCCTACGTCCTAAACTTTATTCGTTCGTGGTACAAGGAGATGGCAAGAGGCTCAAGGCTAAAGGGTCAAGAGCAACGCGTTAATAACGCTTTTGTTAGAGGACTATCGCAATTGCCTGACCAATGAAACGATAGTCGTGAGAGAGGCTCATTCAATAAGAGCTGTATTATTCAAACTTTACATAAAAATTTCAATCCTGTCGCCCTATGCTCTATCGATGATAAGAGATATATAGTACCTAGTAAAGTCAATACTCTACCATGGTACCACTACTCTATAGGTGAGCAGACATCTACTCTCTCTCAACTGTGAAGAGAGAGGCATCGATTGGTACTACCCGTCCGTCTCTATGAAGAAGAAGTGTGTCTATAGATATATAGTGTAAGGAATTAAAAAAAATATTAATGCAGTGCGTCTAAAGACAAATATATAGATCGTAGAGTAACTAATTAAGAGAATATTATGTAACTATGTAGCTAATATGAGTATATTATGTAACTATTCATGATAAATAGAAACTTTTTCAAGATCTGCAACTTTTTCACTATTGTTCGAAGAATAAAAATATTAATTTAGTGTGTGTATATGTAAAATAGTATATAATTATATTCATTAAATATAATTATTACAAAGGTATTGTGTGTTTTTATTATTTTTTTCCAAAATAAAAATAAAGTAATAATCATTTATTATTTTTTATTTGAAAAGTGCTAGATACATTCTTAGACTTATACTCTAATTGATTAAATACATTCCTCTCCAAAGAATAAAATGTTTGATACAATCCTAAACTTATACTCTAATTGATTAAATAAATCTCTTTCCAAAGAATATAAAGTAATAATCATTAAAAAAACACATGGTTGATACATTCCAAGTACACAAAACTTAAGGAGTATCCAAGAAGGATCGATGACAAAGTTAACAAAACCTCTTCAAACTACTGTCTCGGGTTTGCATTACCTTTCAAATACAAATCCTTCATGTAGTAGCGAACAGTTCTTTTCACACACACCCTTTACTTTGTATATTATTAAAGTACATTCAAGGCCAGAAAAGTCGATACTGTCAGAATGGGTGAGTGTATACACGAGAGTTGCTGCTTCCAGATCACCTTCTACCCAGTCGGCTGGACGGTCGTTCTTAAAGCGTCAATGTTTATGAAGATTTTCAAAAGGGTAAGGATGTTCGACATAAAGAAACTAGCACTTGTTACTGCAGATAAAACTGTCTATGTATTCATTTACACAGCTTTAGACTCGTCTCGTAGCTTCTGCTTCTTCGTAGACTCCTTGACCGCTTCCTCAGAAGTTTTATTTTTCTTTCCAACCGCACGTTTAGCGATAACAGCCAGCGTCAGTAGTTTTCTTCTTTCTGATCGGGAAAACCTCGTCTTGACCACAGAAACATAGTAAATTAATGAAATTGATGTACTGTTTAACTCTTTTATCAAGGCTATGATACGAAGCAGTGCGGGAATGACCGACTCGTATCGTTCTGTATCGCACTCTTGGCCAGATCACAAAAGTTTTGTCGATAAGACTTAAAACTATTAAACAATTCATTGAGTAGTCGGACATTTTTGTGTCGCACGAGTAGGTAGTACCGGAATGAGTGGAACACTTGTCTACGTTGTACAGATTTTTAAGCTTACTCAGAGTAAGGACAACCGAGATCGCCTGTTCGTAAAAGCCGTACTTGTCACTATCGCGCCGATGAAACTCTGTAGCCAATTCGCCTTCTCCGTTCCTTTGATATAGATCAATGGTCGTGACGTGTACCGTGCTAGATGAGCGAGGATGATAGAACGAGGTTTCGAGTATTGTACTTCTTCATCGTAACAAGACAGTCCATGATAACACTCGGTTACCCAATTTACGTGCTCCCTACTCTATGTGGAGAGGCTGTCGATCTTGAACGTAGGAAGAAACTTGTCGATGGCTTAGTCAAAAGGTTCGAAATGTAGATCGCCCACCTCCTTTATTATGAATGCTCTCTCCTCGCTCGAGTATCCTTGCACGTCGATCAGCATACTACCCAATACGAGCACAGTGATGCTCCATTTATGATGCCATCTTACTGACGTCACTGCTTGAAGGCTTATAGCGGACCACTCTATCGTGTATGATGAGACAAAACAACTCGGTGTTTGCGGGGATATTTCCCCCCCTGAGCACTTCCGCGCGCGAGCCGCCGGCCCCTCTCTACAACAAAAATTCATCCTCCCCCCTCCCATATTTGAACCACCCCACGCCGCCACCCTCGAGAAGCACGATCGATAAAAATTACCCCTCTACCCCCTGGAGATACCACTTTCCTGAAAACCACATACATGCTAAAGGGGGCTCTAGAAAAAAAAAATACTTATCCCTCTTATTCCCTGAGATACCAGGTCCTGTAGGTATCCTTTTATTTTACTGACTCCAATGACTCTGTATCGTCATCTGGTGATAAGTATTAAAGAAAGGTCAACTATAATATATTCTAATCACCAGTAATTTGAAAAGGCTGGAAGCGTATAACCCGAATGGGTAGTAAGACACGGTGCTTAGAAAAAAGCTGGAGAAACAAATCCCATTTTTATTCACACTGGAGAGTACACGAACAAATATGTCAGTTATTGTCTTGTGTGGCATACTGGTGACGTGAAGGTTGGGGTTCAGATCCCGCCCGTGTGCGCTGAAACAGTGTTTCCTAAATGGGTTTTCAATTTCTTTTTGAAGCAAATGTTAATACATTTTCTTTCGATTTCATCTTCATGATCCCTAACCATATAAGCTAATAAAATGATTCAGATACTCATTGTCTAGGTATTTAATTTTTTTTACAGAAACACCAATATTAAAATATCTTCAAGCTATTCCTATAAATCACAAAATAAATGTTGTTCCATAAAAATATTAACACTAGCATTTTTATATTTTATATTTAAATATAATTTTCTAAGCCGGAATGTTAAGATACCCAGAAGCACTATTGAAACTACATATCCTGGGCTATGTTACTCAACCAATATTAGATACCCTTTTAATTAAAAATAAGAACTTAAACAATAAAATAAAATCATTAAAATATTTCAAATTTTAGTTGACATTGGGTTGTATAACCTTTATTAAGTTTTAAAATTGACATATAACTTATCATATCAATGTGCAATTTTTGTTCTTGGAGAAGATAAACTTTCCCAGCCTCGATAAATACTTATGTTTATTAGCGAAGATCTAGCATTTAAATTAATTAACATTTCTTCAGATAACTTACATGTTTTCCAGGATTCTAAATATATGGTTACGTCAACACTCAGTTTACAAATTAATTCAACCTAAAACAGAAACACCATTTAACACTCAACCCTATAGTTGCCCTTTCTAGCCATCTACCAACAAGACAGCCATCCGTTTACATTGATCTTATCTGTGCTGCCTTAATGGATGCTATTGGAGGAAATGTCAAAACCTGGAACAGCCGTTAAGTGAGTTTATTAACAGGTCCTATAGACGAGCTATTTGAACTTACTGGTTCGAGTTATGATCTTATTTTGTTTTTTCTTGTCAACATGGAGGCCGCTACTACATTCCGGTGAAACAACCTGATTGGATCATCTCCATATTTAGTGAAACGATGTCTGTCGGGCCTTATAACTGGCCCAAGGTTAAGGCAGGTTATTATTTTAGTGTGATACATAGGTCAGGTTTAGTTAGGATTAATGGTTTATTAGAATTGTTATTGAAATATATCTATACTGCCGTTACGAATTTATTAGTTATTGCGTGTAGCCTTATTTGTGTAAGGAGGAACAAGCAATTTGCTCTCCCCCCCCCCTAAGGAAATTATTAAAAAGTAGATGTCCTTAAAATATTTTTTAGTAGTACTTTCTCCACAGCTCTTTGAAAATCATCATATTTTTATAAAATATTTGGGTGGTCTTCCCATTTTTTTGAAAATTTGGATACTTATAGAAGCTCTTTGAAGTGATCCTTGTTTAGCAAATTTTTTAAATTACCCGTAAAAGGCTATTTTAAAAATTCTTGCCTAATTTAAAAAATATATTCCTCTAAAAGTCATTTAAAGTGGTTCTCGCATTGAAATTTTTGAAATTTAGAGGCCCCTCAATGCTAATTAGAGCTATCCTCACCGTAATATTGTCAAAAATTGGATGTTTTAGCAGCTATAGGAATGGACTTTTCCATCATTAAAAAATAATATCCTTAAAGGTAGTGGAAACGATCCTTACCTGACTATTTTTGAAATTGGATGCTTTTGGATTGTATTTGGATTTGTATAACTTGGAATTTTTTTAAACTATATGCACAAAATATATTTGGTTTGTCCTATCCCGGAAAATTTTAAAAATTGTATGCATCTAGAAACTATTTAGGGGTGCACCTGGCACGTCTTTGATAATTGAATGTCTTCATAAGTTATTTTGAGTTTGATGCAAGTTCACCGTTCCAACTTATATTTGATAGTTTACACTTAGAGGAAAAATAACTAATTCTAGGATGGACAATCACCCCCACAACCCACCCCACAATCTCACTGCTACTAAAATGTAGTGCTCTTTCAAAAAATTTCTGAAACAATACACTTTTAAAATATATTGGTGTATTCTTCCTTCCGAACTATTTTGAAATTGATGCTGCTAGAAGCTATTTAAATTGCCCCTCTCCTCATTTTCTTGATACTTAGATGCCTCTAGAAGCTATTTGATGCTGTATTCACCTATGAACAATTTGAAAATGGGATCTTCTTCAAATAAATTTAGAATGTCCCTCACCTAGAATTGTTTTGCAAATTAGATGCCTCTAATGTTTGAACATTTAATGCTTTCAGAAACTATTTGGAGTGGTCCTCACATGTAAATTATTCAATATTACATACATCTAGAAGCAAAATGGAGTGGTCCTCACCTAAAAATTGTGGAAATTGGGATGGCCCTTTATGTTATTTAGAATGTTCCTCGCAAGATATTTTCCAATAGGTTCCTCTGGAAATCAGTTTAAGAGATCGTCTCCGGAAAACTTTTGTTAGTTGAATGCCTCTAGAAGTGATTTTGAGTTATATTCAAGGCCATTTTTTGCTTCATATTCGACAATATCTGAGGATGTTAAACATATCTAGGAAGGGGTGGGGGTAGAGGGGAGCAAATATATTCCAAGTGGGCTGTTTCCACCACCCTGATTATTTACATTATTTCATTTATGCTTCATTTTTAAGAGTACCACTTTAAGTAGTTCCTTTATTTATAAAAACGTCGCAGCACTACGATGCAGAAGGAACATTTAAATACTCATTTCTCTCCCCGGATTTTTTTTTCTGACAGTGATTGTAGGTAACTACAAACTTCACATAAAATAAATAATATTAATAATAATAATATAATAATAATAATAATAATAATAATAAATAATAATAATAATAATAATAATAATGATAATAATAATTTCAATTCAATTCCAATTTCATAATAATAATAATAATAATAATAATAGTAATAATAATAATTCCAATTTCCTAATAATAATAATAATAATAATAATAATAATAATAATAATAATAATAATAATAATAATAATAATAATAATAACAATAATAATAATAATAACTTAGACTTGAGAACAGAATAAAAATATTCAACTTGACTAAAAAACTTTGCAGCCTAAATTAAAATCACATCTAGTTTACAACATATTTCCTTAAACAGAAAAAACTTGTTTAGAATTTACATAGCTAAATTAATATATTAAAAAAAAAATCCCAAAATTTCTCTTTGCAAGAAACTCACGAAAAACACGTTCATTGTAAATATAATATTTTATGTCTCTTAGTTAAATAGTCTAAGCAATCTTGAATTATAAATAAATGAAACAAATAATATACTTTAGTAAACATTTAGATATCTCTTTTAAGCAGAATACTTCTTTAGTTCCCTCGTTTGAAACTATTCAAACAATTAATGCCTAATAAATATAATTAAATAGTTTCTATTTTTAAAGACAGCCTATAATAGAATCACGATGTATTAGGTAAGCAGTCATTTCATATTAATGTACCAAAGTCTAAGAGAGTGGATGGTTACAAAAATATTCAAAAATATTCAAGCATCGGATAAAAATTTCATTTGAAATTTAAGAAACAACTATAACTTTCTATAGAACCCCTGGAGAGAGAAAGAATTGTGATTGTCAACAAAATCTAACTCGATATGTTGATGGATATATACGTTTCATGACACCACTAACCCGAAAAAATTGTTTTCCCAATTCCATCCATATATTTGGCCCGAAGCAGAAGAATATTTCTGATGGCCTAAAACTTGGCATCTCTATAGCTTGGTTTCCCAGAGGGTTTTTAGCAATTAGCTGTTCAACCCTAAAAATAAGGGTAGCTTCCCTAAGGTGAAACGATATTGAAGAGTTCTTACCAAATCCACTCTAGCGTTCTTGATATATCTAAACACTGTTAAACAGTACAAACAAATTAGTGCATTTCATTTGAAGATACTTCAATTCTGGTAATATTCTCAACTTTTGGAGATATGAAATAACAGCTCATTGAAAAGCTTTAGGACTATTAGAATTAAAACACTTTTAATTTAAATATATATTTATGAAACTATTCTGTCTGAGCTATAAGAAAATATAGTTTTTTTATAAAGGATGTCTGAGATATGAGTAGTTAATTGTTATGCTCTTTGGTGGAAAGAGATATTAAATTTTTATCAATATCTTTTGTAACAATGTATATTATTTCATTAGTGCTCTTTAGTATAATATTATTTTGTTTCACAAATCTTACGAGTCTCAAGAAAGTATTTTCATATATAAGTAAGGGATCAATAAAATCTGTATGGTTTACTGAACCATTTATTTACTTTATCACAAAACTTCTTTGCAGACTCACTTTTATTTTGTGTAGAAATGTATTAAATTAAATTTAGAAATATTTGGAATCAGAAGCGGAACCTTAAACCAATTCAGTGGTGCAGTAATGTGCTGTGCATATAATGTATACAATTTTTATTTATTTTATTTCTGTACATTTCCTCAATTTGGAACTTTGGGGCTTATAATTTCAACTCTTAAGCTTGATCGTACATTTTATCATATAAATATTTGAAACATCTGCATTGTTCTTTATTTCTATACTATAGATGTATTTTAAATGTTTTAAGCTTTTATTAAAATTATTCTGGATCTGTTTATGAAATAAGGAGTCAGTGCTAGATATATCTTAACACTCCATTGTGATCCATAGCACGAATTAAAGTCTCTAAGACTCAACTAGTCTCGATTCAGTTTGGTCCCTATTTGCGTCTTAATAAAAATAAACTCTTTTGAGGTAGCGGCACAATTCAACAATTTTTTTTTTCATAATTTTATTTTTGACATAAAGTATTGATATTAATGATGTTCCTTTAAGTAAATAATTGACCCTAGAACACAGACAAGGTATACCTTGTAGTAGGTATGCAAGGTATACCTTGTATGAGCTCCAGAGTTTGTAAAAGCACAAAGTTAAAACTTAAGTTCGAACTTGAAGGAAATGACGGTGGACCCTTCCACTGGAAGCAGTAATTACACGTACAAGGAAACTCACTTATTGACAAGTGTGAAGAAGTTTTAACGTCCAGTTATTTACTCAATAATTGAGATCTCCGGGATGGGATGAAGGAAGTGTAATCCTCACTTCACTGCAATGCGTTATATCGAGGGCCCTCAACTTACTACACAGGAGTGGTTCAAGTAATTACATCTCATTTTCATAGAGTGTGAACACGTACAGTAAAACCTATTCAAATATTCTTCCTGAACGACAAGAGTCGAGCTATACGGGATACCCGAGCTCGTAGCACGCTGGATAGTAATAGCAAAGGAAAAAAAGAAGGTGCCTCAAAGTGTTTTGGAAGGTTAATAAAAATGTTTCTTCGAGTAGACATTTACTGCTCTATCAAAGAGTTGAAAACGTTAAAGAGGAGGAGTCAGCTCCCCATGGGATAATTTAAGGCCAAATATCGCTCCTTAAAAGAGGCCTCAAAGAAAAACAGCAGGTAACGCATTTGGGCTAAGGCTCAACGCTAGACAAGGAGGATATATGTGTTTGATTAATCCCTTGATTTGAAAAGGGCATAAGTAGGTAATTTAGCCTCATAACAATTTCCAACACTTTTAATTTGAGAATAAACAGTTAAATATTTGCATTTAATTAGTTTTAATTTTTAAAAATATGTCAATAAAACGTTTAAAACGATCATAGATTATGTAGTTTTTAGTACGTGTTTATTTGTTTTTTCTTTTATTATGGTATTTTGAGTTATTTTGTATCTGCTTGGAAAATATGAGTTCTGTCTATGACTGCCGCAGTGTGAGTGATAATTAAACTACAAAAAATACGATTAATATGTCTCAAAAGATTTCCTTTCTTAAGAACACCAAAATGACAACCAACTTATATATTTTATTTAGTTTGTTATTATTGTAATGATCTCTTAATAAATTAAGGTACATTTGACTAATTTTGGATACCAGACTGACGTCAAGCTGGAAAAAGTACCTGCATACTGTTAAACCTTCGTATAAAAAAGTAGTAAGTTGAACGTTATTATTATATCTAGTTTATAGCTGCCTGCCGTGAGTTATATTATTCAAGATCAAATTTACGATCGAATAAATATTTCAAAGTTAACAGCTATGGCCCACTTGTTGTTTGATTCCTATAAATCTTAAATGATATTAAAATAAATACTGGTAGATAACAGTTTATAGACCGGTTTCCTATACATCCTTCTTAAGAGTTGAAATGTATAAAAATTTGTAGTTTACTATTTCAATGAGAAATTTACAAATTTCAAGGTGAATGAAGTATGAACACCCAAATATTTGTCAAGTCACAGGAAATTATCTAAATATTGATAAATAAATAACAAATAAATAGACGAAAGTTGGGATGAATCAATAATGTCAAATATCTAGGTATTACTTTGGATGATAATCCTAAATGGGTCTCACAAAATATGTCATTGAGCAAGACTCTTTCTCAGTGATTTTTATAAACATAGGCATATTTTCCCAGAAAATATAGTGGGAAGTTTGCTGGTCTTTCACCTACATTACGAATCAGAAATTTGGGGGCTCACCTTAATAAACCATCTGCAGACATTAGCAAATTGAATGTTGAGAAATGTTCAATTTGTTTTTAAAAATATTTCAAATCACTTACTATACCATAGTTAAGATTACTTGGATTCCTAGCTATGAAACAGCTGATCAAATAAAAGTAGTTTTTTATAATATAAGAGCACAACATTCCGTGGGATTTTTTGTGAAGGGAAGACCTGACTATATGAGATCCCTTGCTTATATGGTATGAAGTAGTGTGGTACCAGGTGTCTCCCTTAAAATTGTCCATTATAGGTTTTTATGACGTCACTAAACCAAGATGGATGTCGTAAATTACATACGTAGATATATAAAATTTTAATTGTTTATCAATCATAAAATAAGAACAAAGATTGTTTATTGGTAATTTTAAGATATCTTTATCGGTTCAGGAGCTATAGGTCATAAAGCTTCACATTATGGTTTCTAACACATTTCCTGTTAACAATAGATATTTACGAAAGATAAAGTGATGATTCGCCCTTACTTAGCTTATTTACAACTGCTGCATATTAAAAAAACACCATTACCGATGAAAAATACTTTTCCAATGTGCTTTTGTTAGATTCAAACTATACCATGATAGACCATAATTTAATTTAAAACAAGTCATCATCAAAGTCCTCTATGGAATCTTCATTATTAGTTGCTTCATCATGGTTGTCACAGACATCTTCCTCTCCTCCATAGACAGAGCGTTCAGTGCACTTCAGATTTTGGGAAAACATTTGCATGGAGGAGAATACCTTCTTTCAACACAAGAACATCTAATAGTTGAAGAGCAATCTGTGGAATGGATGGTAGTATACACATAATACGAGCATAATGGTTTAGTTTTTCTTGCAATTCCCATCCAAAGTCTGATGGTGAGGGCAAATCCGAATAAGGCTAGTCAGTGTGAAGCCATTCTGAGGTTTGATAGTAGATCCTTCTTATATATGGTGCTAGAGAAGCTCTAGTAGGTGGTAGGTTTCCTCCCCGAGTCTCTTTTGTGGAGGGGGGGGGGACATCCACCACCATCTAATATCAGATGTACAGTACGAGTGACATAAACTTGATTTATGACCTTTTCTATCAAAAGTTTGTCATCATCAATAAAATTGCCCAATCTTCCAAGTTTGCTAAGCGCTTTAAGAACGTTATCTTCTGTTTTATTTATCACCGCGTCTTACTATCCGTTCGGTCTATACGCCATTTATCTTCTGTTGTGTTGAGGACTTTCCAGGTTATTCTTTTCTTTCTTTGTGGGCTTGCCAATGGCCCAATGACCTAGAACGATTGAAGTTTTTTGAGGTCCAGGGATTCAGTTATTTTGTTGAGGTTGATCGTTATTCAGTTTTCCTCCACTTCAGTAAAGAAAACATAGTGTTTTATGGAAAGTATTTGTACCAAAACAAAGAAACGATTAAGACATCTGTAACTTGTAAGTGAATGTGCAGTTGGGTGGCACCATGATGACAGGAAACTAGGGAATGTGAAATTATTTTTGAGTCTGGTTCCTCATGAATTATTTTTAAGCATAAAGATATAGCCATTTCTCTCCCAGATCTAAAGAAACCCTGGTTTCATCCATTTGCATACTGTATTGCTTTCTCAGATAGTTAAGCATTTAAGTCATCTTTTGTTTTACGTGCGATAGCAGCATCTTCAATGATATCTTTCAACTGTGGGTTATATTACTAATCTAGAACTGGATTTATTGTGTTTTAAAAGTTATTTTATTGCGCATGATAGCTCTAAATGAGTCTTCTTTGTAGGTGGTGAAGGCCAAGTGAGTTTCATCATAATTTGATAATGTATTATCCAGCTTCTTGATAAGTACATGGCTTTTTCACTGCCTGTGCCTCTGTCATAACGTCAATGTCTGCTACTGTGGGTATTTTATATGTGTTTACTACTGATGAATGGCTTTAAGTCCCGTGTAATTTCTCCATGGGTGGTTGTAAAGAATCAGTTATGTCTCCCCCAGATTCACAAGTTGAATCGACTAGATCTTACTAGTTTAATCAATTTACTTTTGTTTGTATATAATAATTTCGTGCTATCTAAAGCGAATATTGAATGGGAAACTAAAAAAAATCCATAATGGCCCCGGAAATCCTTAAGAATGATATCCGCCCAGATTCTTGACGCAACCAGCAAGTGTGTAGACAAAAGTCAATCCACCTTTAATTGAACTATGGTTTTAGAGACTTTGGTAAGAACATTCCTGTAAGCTGTTTAACACAAATTTAATTTAACATTTTTTTTTAGAAATCTGTTGTGTCAGACTCATTTCGCTCAGTTTTGAAGGCGCTGTACAATTCCATCCCAACTGTTAGCATTCTTGATGCATCCTTCTGAATTTCTCCACTGATTACTACTCTTGAACTGAGGTTGATAAGCTGGGTGGGAATCATCATATGGCATATGGTCCATTAAACTCACTATGGAACTGTAGACTACGTGAACATCACTCATTTGCCGTTTTGACTTCGATGTTATAAGTTAGTTATGACTTGAGCGAACGTATTCTGTCATCCCAGCCAGGTTCTTTGTTTCTATGGTAAGCCGTGACAGTTCAAGAGAAGCAAAAAATTACTTGCCAATGACTTTTATTTTTGTTGAATTTACTTGACCACCTTATATTTTCATAGCTCTATTTTTGTGTTCCAGAGCCTCATTGGTCCCCAAAGCAAAAAATGTTATTGTACTTTGGTTATGATTATAATTGGAGTTTTGAGGTGCATCAACACAATAAGGTATTTAGTGCACGTACTCTTGCTAACAATCCAGTTGTGTTTTAAAACTGTTTTATTTCAAATAGATGCTATGGGATCACTAATCATACTTACATGGATTTTTAAATCAAGAGCAAAAAATATTTTACAAAATCTTTCAATGCTACTAGATGTAGCTCCAATTTGCCATTTCTCACATATCTTATGTAAGGCTGCACAGTATCAACTATTTTCATATATAGTCGGGGAACTTGGGATGTGGGTTTCAAGTTTCCTTGAACATTATCAAACAATTCAATTTTATACAGGACTTTGGAGTTCTTTAGAAATATTACAATCTGTATGTGCAATAAATGGACTTCTTGAACGGTGTTTTACTGCAGGGTAGCTAAGTTTTTGGGTCGCCCTGTTACATTCGTCTTTTATGTCCTCATGCTGTGAAATAAATAAGTTAATGTAGCACTTAAAGAGATCTATGATATAATTATATCGCTATGTAAATCAGCTCAGTCCTGTACCATCTACAAATGTACCCATTGATCATAGCATAGCAATTACTGAATGTAGTTATCCAGGTCTGAGTGCCCAAGTTTTTGAAATATTGTTTTGCTATTGCTAGTTTAGTGAATAAAAACAAAATATAGGAGCAGCCGAAGATAGTTGGTGCAATTTTTAGTTCTCTATTTTTAAAATACAGTTTTTTTAAAAAAAATCCGAGAATCCATGCTTGAAGTACAAGTCTTTTACTCCTGCAATCACTGAGCTATAAACATGAAGCTTGAAAGTTTGATGAAAGCTAAGTGCGCCAATCTATCCCCGTCACGGGGCTAGTTGTCTCTACAAAGAGGGTGGGCGGAGAAAACTTTAAAAATGGAAAATTAAAGCAAATATTATGAAAAACTTTGAACAGCAAAACCATTTAATTAAGTATTAAATGTACAAAAACAAAGAAAACCTTCTTAAAGTACTACTTTAATCAGCCATATGTTACAATAAAAAATATATCTGTAGGAGTTTTAGCTCTTTCAGTCTTTCATTTGTAATTGCGCGTGATGCCTGTAACGAATAATAAATCAATGAATACACTAAACGGAATAAAATGACAGTAAACTACTGGAAATGTATCTAGAAAGGTTGATGCATGGAGCCAACTTGTCTCTCCTTAGTCCACCTACTAGAGCCAACACTTATTCTATCCAAATAAGGCCAGCTATAGCCTTCAAGTCAAAATGAAACTGAGTGTTACAGTAAGACATTCAGCATCAAAAACTGTATTCATTGAAACATAATCACTAGGAAGAAGTGGCGTATGGAAGCAAAGAGGGCCAACAATTTGGACATTATACGTTTCATCTAAATAAAATGGAAAATATCTCCCTAACCGTTAGAGATGTATAAATTTTGCTCATAAACCATTTTATTCATTTATTTATAGTAAATAAAAAATGTTATATGCATTTAAAAAATATACGATTACTCTAAGAAGTAATCTAATCAATGTTATATATTTATGTAACTTACAGTTGCCATCTTGGATTATGACGCTATAAAAAACATATCGGACATTTTTTAAAGGAGACACCCAGTACCACACAGCTATATACCATGTAATCAAGTATCCCAGATAATCACACCTTCCATTCATAAAAAATCCCACGGAGTATGTAGCTCTACATTATGCTCCTGTACTCTTGTGTATGATATCATACATATATAAGTACTTCAAGTAAATAAGGAAGGGTTTGGCCATCAGATTAATCTGTTCCGGGACCGAGGGGTTTGGTAACTATCATACACTAAGTTCACTAATAAACTTACTATAATACGAAAGCTGAAAATTGAAAAATGACACCTAGACACGGGAACTGAAACCTAGACCTTTGGCTTGGTACGTCCCGGGTTTGATTCCCATGTCTAGGTGTATTTTTCAATTTCGTATGTTTAATCGGTAATCCTCTTAATTGCTTGATATCTTAAAAATGTTATTCTAAAAATAAGTAAAAGGGATATAATATATAAATATATGTTTTATCCCAGCTTATTTCTGCTAACACAAACTATTTTTTAAACACATCAAACAAGACTGATTCTCTTTAAAATTTTTGAAATTTCCAACTGTCCCCAGGTTTTTCAAACCAAGGAATATATACATTTCCCAGTACTTTATATGAAAATGCTATAAATAAAAATATCATAGCTTTACCTTTATTCTAATAAGTTTTTGGTAGAAATTATAGTAAAAACATCGCATGAATTGGAAATAAAACTAATAGTTTAACATTTGGTTATGATCTCTACCTCGTATTTCACCGTATTATTGCAAAAATATATAAAAATTCAAGCCAGTTTTTATGTTTTCTTTGATTTCTCCTTGACTTTTTCCATGTCCCCCCAAACTCCCTCGACTTTTTCACTCTCTCCCTGTTTTCCATGTACGTGCTCTACTATCAACCCTGACAAGGCCATATGTGGAGGACAACTTAATGACCTTTAAATCACGTACATGTTTGAATAAAATAATATATAAATCATATTATTGGTATATTTGAGGCAAATCCATAAAATAATATTCACCCTCACATACTTTCTCCAAATGACTGAATAAAAAGAAAAATCCACGTAAATTCTGAGAAAGTCACACCATTCAGCTTTGCCCATTTTTATAATATTTTATGAAGTCGTTAGTCAAACACCCATATATACAAAATGGCAATACTTTCCGTTAAAAAAACGTGCATTACTTTAATAATTCTCAACATTTGATTTAATAAGAGTGATAGAGCTAAAATAGAGTTCACCTGTCTGGCCTGTAGATTACAGTGTAAAGCTTTGGTTAAGTCTTCAAAACAAACTCTGAGGGAATGAAAGAGGAAGAAGGAATTAACTTCTAAACTTCTTCGATTACTATTTTGTAGTGATGGTGCAGTTTATACTACATAAGTTTTGAATATGATGGGGAATTTTAGGGACTTAGATAGTCTCAGTTACCTTACCATACACAGAGAGGGTGGGGGGGGCCTCAATGCACCCGTCCACCTGTCCGGAGCTTCTGGGCATTCTTAGTGAGTTTATATTTAATAACAATTTAAACTAGCAATAAAAATATTAGAGAGAAGTTAATAAAAAAATACCGTTGGGAAATGTATGCTAATACTCGGTCATTAAGTTGTTGACATTTTACCTGCTGTCCAGGAATGTAAAACTCAGAATATACAAAACAATAATTTTAACTAGTTGTTCTTTATGGGTGTGAAACGTAGTCTCTTATATTAAATGACGAAAACCAATTTAAGGTTTTCAAAAACAAGGTTCTTGGGAAGTTATTTGGTCCAGATACATAGGGTGAACTGTAAGAAGGAGAATTAACAATGAAATGAATGTAAATATTAACATAAACATGTACTGCAATAACACAAGGACATATTATTAGGATAAAAGAAGAACCTCTGTGAAATTATAATGGTGGGTGGAAATATTAACTAGCGGGCGGGAATGAGAAGAATCTGGAACACACTGTGGATAAAATAGTATTATGACTAGGCCAACACCAATGGTGAAGAAGAACAATAGGATATGTGGTGAATGGACTGATAGACAGCTCAAATAGGAATATGGTAATGAGGACTGATAAACTAGCTAATAGGAAGTGTGTTAATGGACTGGATAGACTACTCAAGATAGGATAGGTGTAATGAGGTGGACTGGATAGAACTAGCTAAGATAGGGATAGGGTGTAATGAGGTGGACTGGATAAAACTAGTCAAGATAGGGTACGGTGTTGAGATGGATGGATGATCTAGTCAAGATAGAGATAGGTATAATGAGGTGGACTGGATAACTAGCTCAATAGAATATCGTGTATTGAGATGGACTGGATACAACTAGTCAAATAAGATAGGGTGTAATGAGGTGGACTGGATAGATCTAGCTCAAGATGGTAGGGGAAAGGTAGCTGATAGAACTAGCTCAAGATAGGTTATAATTGTAAACTGAATAATTAGTTCCTAGTTCCATAGAGTAAGTAGATAAGAAACGAAGGATATCTACTGAATAATTGAAAATCTATTTATACAAAATTATATAAATTATGAAATTAATAAATGTATCTAAGGGAAGGTGAATATAAAGTTTATATCAAGATGGTGACAAATGTGAAAAAAATGTCATTTTAATTGATGAACTAAGACTTACAAGGCAAGGAAAATACAATTGTTCACGTAGGAAGTTTATTTTGTTGAAAAACATAATATATTTAAATAAATGATCTGATTTAAAACGTTTGTAAATTTAGAAAATAGCAAAATATTTGTTTACTGAGTTTTGTTTGGTCGGAATAAAATAAAATAATTAATTGATCTTTCCAAGTTTGGTCACCCTTGGCTCGGCTAATTAGTGGCGCAAGAACAAAGAACTAAACAGTATTTTAATGATGCAAATAATGATTATGTACCCTAGTCATACCAAACTATTCCAAGGATGTAGAAACTAATATAGAAACAATACAATCTAACATGTATATTCAGAGCTTTTATATTGCTTTTTAATGAAATATAATAGCTCACCTTTGCCATATATGGTTGTAATCTAGCTCTAGGGTGACATAACTATAAGAATTGGATGATATATTTATCACCCTGATATTTGAAAATATGTAGGACTATGGACTATTTTAATAGGTTTATATAGGTTTGCACTCCAAATTAACGAATAAAGGCATGCAACTTTATGAGCAAATAGATAAATAGTTTATTTATAAAATTGTCGACCATCCTTAAAATAGTTAGCTTTTAGAAAACTCCAAACACAAAACCAGAGGTTATCAGTCAACGACTCGTGTGGACTTGGTTGAAATCAAATAAATAAAGAGCACACAGAGTGCTAGAATGTTTAGACCCTTAAGTAATTTTTCCAAGTTGATTATCAAAATACATTTAGAAAAGTTTGGTCCTTATTTTATGTAGAATATAGAATGATTATTTGAAATTATAAATGGGGTATATTTTTTAATACAATAGTATACGGCTTGGGTTTGGGTATTCCAAAACTCCTTCTGTATTTTTCATACCACCTTAGGTTAACCAATGATATTTTTAGCTTCCTATACCAAATTGGGAATAATCTTCCGTTTAAAGTATTCCTGATATTTAAAAAAGTTATAGTGAGCTTCTGTACCATACAACAATGCTTTCTCACAAAACTACAAATAAACTAACCTTACGTTAAAGCGATCTGGAAACAAACTTTTTTACGCCAAATTAATATTTGTTAAAATAATACTATTGTAAAATGAATCAATCACCAGTAGAAGATTTTTTTCTCTTTCAAATAGCTGTGACCACCCATTCTTTTAAATATCTATAATAGTAGGCTTATAGTAATTAATCATTAATGAACCATACAATATCCACGTGAGAAAAGGTTTGTCCCTAATTTTAATTTGGTGATCATTCTGCATTATATATATTTTAAAATACCTAATTAATACAAGCAAAAATGTTTGCCTTACGACAGCCATATCTAGTTCATCATCTACACAAGGTTCTTACAAATAGGTCGGTGTCTATGAACAAGCCAGGAGGGCCTTAGTCCCATCGCCTTCAAACCGGTTGACACCCAATTTAATAAGACTCCCTGCTCCTCACATAAATCTGACCCCCCTCCCCCCTCCCCTGCATAGTTCCACGGACTAGCTACCAACAACTAGATGTTCTAGGCAGACACTCATCAAACTTTGTTACTGGCTTTGTTATAACCTATAAGAACGGTTCCTAAACTTTTTGAATGGCGCACCACCCCAACAATTTCCGTAAATTGGAGTACTCCCGAGATAATTCTGAATATTTACTATTTATATACATTTTTAATTGTGCCCAATAATATAATAATACATACTGCTTGTTGCACCGGTTGTCTGAGCTAAAATCAATGTTGCCAACCCTCCAATCAGTGTTTAAATCCGTTTTACTTTTGGTTAGACCCAGTCAGTAAATATTTGTAAGAGTTATTGAGGCCCTCTCTTTTCCCGACTTTAATTTGCTTGTTTTGTTTGGCTTCTCCCAGCGTTCCACCGGAAATAAATTGTACGTACCACTGTTTGGGAACTGCAGACTATAGTTTTAATTGCCCATCCCCATGAACGAATAATTCAAGAGGTCAACTACACGCCTAGAGGATCCGTGTTCAATTCTCGATGCATAAACAGAATTAAAAGTTTTAATGAGATCGGTTCCAGACCAAGTTCTTACACCTCCTGGTGTTAGGATTAAGTGTTTAGCCTAATACTGGGTCATAATTCCTTGACTAGTTTTAAAATAATTATCTCATTTGATTTTAAAAAGGATTTTTAGAATATGTTTTCGGTCAAATAATTAAAACTAACTTTAGCCAAGACATTAATCTCTGTGAAATTATTATTATTATTATTATTATTATTATTATTATTATTATTATTATTATTATTATTATTATTATTATTATTATTAGCACGCGTCTTACTACCCGTTCGGGTTATACGCACTTACGCTAATATGCAATGGTAGGGTGATTGTGAGATGAAATGGAGGACTACAGTTTAACGTGGGATCTGAACCACGGTGGAGGCCTGGCATTCCACACATCACAAGTTGTGATTAATACACATCTTGTCAGAGGTGAAGGAAGGTTGGCAATCAGATAAATCTGTGCCCGGACCGAGGATTGAACCCCGGACCCCTAGCACAGAAGTCTGACACCTTACCCCTAGACCACCAGGTCACCCTCTGTGAAATTAAGATGTGACATGACTCCCCCACACATAAATAGCTACAGCAAATTATTTAAGGGCCCCCTTATTCTAGTAACTTGTTAAATATATTTATATGTGAGGTTTATTGTCTGCTTGATCCCGGAAGTAGAAATTATCAATATGGCTTAAGAGTAAGATCACACACATTAGTATGGATAGGGAAAACCACAAAATAAAACACATTTACATCCAGCCTAGATTTGAACCTTGACCTTCTCGTCACCGACAATACAGTCTATTGCTTTTAAACTGCGTGGAAATTGACTTGGGATTGGCTGATGTTCTAGAATTGTACCTGATTACATTTTTAAGTCACCATACATATGTTTTATTGTACTACTCCTACAATTATTACTAATATTATTTCATATTTCATGTTTAGCATTCAAATGAACATATAATTGTTTAACTTTAGTGAATATGCATGTTTGAAAATTTCAATAAGTATTAAATATTTTATAAATAATATTTTATCCGATTATATTAAAGAGGAAAGCTTGAAATTCAAATATATTTTATTCTCAATAGTAGTAAATATTTTTAGCTAACCCTTCTCACATGTTTGTGCTTAGCAAAGAAAAATTGTACACATTTTCCACACTAGTCCACAATCAATACCCTCTAGTCTAATTTTTGTAAACCGAAATAAATGTATTGGTTTTACACATGGAGCTACGTATGTGTTTCCAGTACGAGAGTGGAAATTGCTCATGTGTCCCAGTAGTGACGTTATCAATTTTAACATTAGTAATGGAAATAACACATTGCTTACTTTTGAGAGCCCATATGTGTTGAAATAAAGCCAGGAAAGTATTGTTATTTTCTCCAAAGGCATGGTACTCGATCTATGATGTGTTGTAAGGGCTTAGGGGGCGGCCAGACTGACAAGCGTGCGAGCGAGCGCACAAGCGACTAGGTGGCCAGACTGGCGATTGTGCGAGCAAGTGAGTGCGTGATTAGCAGATAGCTCTCGATAGTTGTTGACGAGGAGGCTCCGAATCTTGGCTCAGTGAACTAAGGGGGGTGTTAACAAGTGATTTATTGTTGTGGTTTTCCCATCCTCTCTCCACGATAATGGTGATTCTTATTTGTAAAGGCTTACTCTGATAATATTGAAGTATTTTAACATATCAGTTTCACACACATATATATAGGTATG
Source organism: Timema podura (assembly GCA_033556935.1). Lineage (NCBI taxonomy): Eukaryota > Metazoa > Arthropoda > Insecta > Phasmatodea > Timematidae > Timema > Timema podura. The sequence continues at coordinate 4,836,903 of JAVRXN010000011.1, forward strand.
GTTTATGATCATACCAATTTAATTAGGCCGTTAGTAGCAAGTGTGCTAAATTTATAGATTGTAATACAAATTTCAAAATGAGAAGTTTTCCTAGCACTCAATGAACTAACATACAATAATATTGCCTAGCGCCTGTAAACTAGACTGTACCGGGTCGAACGCGCGTACTTGAAAAATAGAGCCAGTTCTATCTTTCAAGCGCTCGCTCGCTCCAGTCTGGCCACTTCTCATTACAACAAATGTGTTCTATTTTATATTTTAGTCGCTCGCTCAGTCTGGCTGAACCCTTAGTGCTTGTACTGTTGTAATAACAATAGGCCTACCCCAAAAGACTAGCTCAGATTATTTAAAAATGACATTGTTCAGTATTTTTACAAAATTTTAAATGTAACAATCACCATCATTTGCAATTATTGTATTGCTTATAGGCCTAGTGATAAAATAAATCTATAAACATGCACATTAGAATTTTGAGCTTGGGTCGATAAAAACTCACCACAGAACAATGTCACATATTCTCCTAACTCCCGCTTTTTCACTAGCTCACTCACATCATCCATTAATTATAACTTTAATTTCACTTCCTCTTAAAGTTTATTTTTATTTTTAGTAGTTATATAATTCAATTTGAAATGCATAGGAAACCACTCACTACCCAGTACCTACTCAGAGTACAAGTCCAAGATGGCTGCCCTGAATGGGAAAGGACGCAGCCACCCCTGCACAGACTGCATTGTCTCCATCCTAATGGTAAACGATACGTCGTTGACTGAGAAGATTGTAAATATCCCAATCCTGAAGTAGGATGCAGTGATGTCGGTTCACGACCACTCCGGTACAGACAACTTTGTAACCGGACCTACGCACAAGTTTCACGGAGCCACAGGCTTTGTGACCGGACCTAGGCACAAGTTTCACGGAGCCACAGGCTTTGTAACCGGACCTAGGCACAAGTTTCACGGAGCCACAGGCTTTGTAACCGGACTTAGGCACAAGTTTCACGGAGCCACAGGCTTTGTAACCGGACCTAGGCACAAGTTTCACGGAGCCACAGGCTTTGTAACCGGACCTAGGCACAAGTTTCACGGATCCACAGGTTTTGTTCCGTCATACAGAGTACGTTGAAAACCCATTCTTGGGCATGAAATAGTACAATTACGTGAAATGGAATCACAACTAAACTCGCGTTTGTAAACCAAAACTGACATTAAACCTGGATTCAAGACAAAATAAAAATTACATGTCTGTAATGTTATAGTCCATACCTTGGTTTGTCTCAGTGTAATTATACAAATGTTCAAAATAAATTATGTAAAAAATCCAGTGATAATTGGTTCTTAGTTTTATACATATAGTAGATTAAATTATTGTTTTTTCAAATATCATGTTAGAATCATTGGTACGACGCAAGTACACAAGTTTTCTCACAACATTTTTTATACCTTGTAATACAATTTTCCAGAGTAGGATTTTAGTTGACAGTCCTCAAATAAGTATTCCTTAGAAAAATAAATACATCATCTTGTTAATCACAATAAACCCTCTTCATATATATGTTACGAATAGTGTGTGGAATCTGAATACCGTTGAGATTCGCCGGGATATGTCAGCATTAGCCAGGTGTGATGATTAGGTTAGAATTAGAAAGAAATTTATCTCATTTACGACACTATCCAGATAATATCGAAACGAGCCAGCAAGACTTGGATAACGTGAGATAATATTTGTAAAACTAAGCACGTTTCAGTATGAATTTTATTTTGAAACAATCTTTCGAGATTTGACAGTAAAATGGATCATAGCAGTGCACTAACATTCTAAATGCCTCATTTTATGCTTTATTTTTCACTAACCTAACTAACCTAACCTAACCTAACCTAACCTAACCTAACCTAACCTAACCTAACCCAACTAATCTAACATAGACTAAACTCACATAACCTAATCTAAATTAACCTAGCCAAACCTAACAAACCTAGCCTCAACCATAGAAATTTCCACTATCCAAGCGCGGGTGGATACTGTCAATATTATCTGGATAAACTTCGGAAAAAAATATTCACTCACCTCTCACTCAACATTATCTACGTATTTTGGATAACATAAACATTATCTGGATAGTAATGACTTTACCCGGGTTTGGACATATTCGTAGCATATATATATTAAATAAAATATTTCAAATATATTTGACTAGTTTTAAAAATCAGTTATTTGTAAAATATCCTCAAATTAATATAGTTTATAAAAAATCATATTATTTATCACAAAAAATAATCCCAGATAACTATTTTGAACTAAATCTTCAAGGCCAATTAAAAAAATCAATTATTTTAAAATATGTCTCAAGTAAACTACCTTAAAATTAATTTATTTTATAAAACTAAACATACATTAGTATCTGTCATTAATACACACCCCAGCGTGTCGCGAGTTCTGCTCCAAATATACCTGATTGTGACCAGGTTTCGCGTTCACTTAAAGAAACTAATGTAGCCTCAAGAATGGGACGAATCTTGCTAAAACCAGTTATTCAATAAAACTATCTTTTTTTTTCAGAATAATAAGTAGCCAACTAAACAAACGTAATTTTTTCCCCCGCCTCGGTGGCATAGCTAGTTTCGATAGTTTCGTGTTGAGCTAGACTACCTAGGACGGGGAGACCGAGGTTCAAATCTCACTCGGGTGAACTGGGGGGGGGGGTTTCATAAATGGTTTTCCACTCTCAATCCACGCTAATACGGGCTCATTTACTCTGAATTCAACCTTCCCAATTCCAAACCTATTAACGTAATTATTACTTATGCGTGTAGCTCGAACGGGTAGTAAGACGTGGTGCTAAAATTAAAAAGATAATGTTTTTCTGTCGAGCTAACATGTTGGAGGGCCGCGACGACTTATCATTGGCTTCAGAGGCTCTACAATAGAAACAATTCGATAGCCATTATTATAAATTGAGAAAATGAAGCCAAAATGTCTCATTCTGGGGACGAGAGTTCAATAACATTTGGTAAGGTCACGTTTCACGCTTAGAATGTAGGAAAATAATATATAACACCTTGACTTAAAATAATGACGTCACTGAAATTTATGAGTGGGTGAGTTTAAATACTACTATTATCCTTACTTTTATATGGAAAATATTCCCAGGTCACTCGGGAACTTCAAGACGAGAGGTTTTTTTATAATACATATGTTCAAAACAAAAATAATTACATTGAGGCTACTACTTTCCTCGTGCTTTGATGTTTTCCTGATAGTATAGCTCAGACGGCTTATCTTTGTTCACTTATTGATAATCTATGACTTCCTTGCTTAGCATCCCTGCAACGTGTGACACAATTTGATAAACATATCACCATTTAGTTTGTAATATTCTGCTTACTCACAAGTGTCTTGTAAGACACCACTACCCAATTTATTATTTATTATTATTATTGGTGCTTATATTATTAAAACTATAAGTAACAACCAGGGCCCATATTATGACAACTTTTTTTTGTACATAACAGGCAATGATTACGTATATGTGCAATAAATAAATTCTGTTCACGATGCGTGGTTGGGGAAGTATTTTTATTAGGTCATATTTGGTCATTTTGGATTTTTAGGTAATATAATCTTAGTTTTCGTTATTTTTAGTCGTTTTTAGACCTTTTTTTGTTTCCTATTTTCATCATTTTCCTTCAACTATTTGAGATACGAAATATCTTATAATTGTAAAGTTGTAATACTATTACAGAAATAAATATTTTATTTGAAATATAATTTTACAAAACCAATAGTTTCTGAGCTATAGTAAATTTAGTAAATTTTATAGTAGTATATACTATAGCAAATTTAAGTAAATGTTAATTTTAAGATAAAAGCGCGAGAAAGCCTGTGTGGTGCACCGTGCCATTTATTTTGATAAGCTCACAACATAACATTCTAGGATATTTGAAAACTAGCAGTGAGCAATCCTATTTACATTGAGATTAGAAGTTTCGTAGTTGTTTCCCCCCTCTATCATGTGGGAAAACAACAAAAATGCTTGTAGGTGAAGCGTGAAGGGGAGTAAACACTAATAAAAGAATGTAGAAGTAGTTCCAGAAAACAACACAGACCAATGTATTATAAGCCATGTGGCCTGACAGCTGTTGATACTTTCTCGGTGACCGAGGCAGACGTCTTACAACCATTTTTTGAAAATTATCTTCCAAGCTATATTACTTATATGTAAATTTTGTTCGATTGTGTCTTAACATTTATTTAATTTCTGTAAAGTGCATGTTTGATTTAGACGTGAACTTTCAATACAAGTCTTTGTTAATATTTTTTGTTAAATTTTGTAAATTTCATGTATTTTTTTAGAATTTTCAGATAATGTATATATAATATCACACCCACAATGGTGGGCACATATACTAGGACTATATGTTAGTTTGGTCTATTCTGTCCTATCAGTGTCTAGAGTCAGGTGTTCGAGTCCCATCCAGGTGTACTGAGTATTCCTAAATGGGTACTTACTGTTCCCTTTGGAAAGTGGAGGTAAATTTTGTTTACATTCCACTATATTCATTCCTACTCCATTAGTGTATAAAACTATAAATATCTTGGACGGCTAGAAAGATGTGGCTCAATGAAAATACATTTTAGACTGACAGTTACAAAAGTTACTGAAAACTATTTAAAATGTTCATATGTCATGTCATGTGTCATGCAGTTTATTATAAATAACAGCTATAGAATAACACTATCAATATGGTAACCTGTTATCAATAATGACTAGAGGGCATAAATATATGTTTGTTTTATAGAAGTGATATTTTACCACAGCCTTCTGGATCAGAGTTGATCAGGATTATACTACAACCTTCTGGATCAGAGCTGATCAGGATTATACTACAGTCTTCTGGATCAGAGTTGATCAGGATTATACTACAATCTTCTGGATCAGAGTGATCAGGATTATAGTACAGCCTTCTGGATCAGAGTTGATCAGGATTATACTACAGCCTTCTGATGATATTTGATCAGGATTATACTACAGCCTTTTGGATCAAAGTTGATCAGGATTATACTCAACCTTCTGGATCAGAGCTGATCAGGATTATACTACAACCTTCTGGATCAAAGTTGATCAGGATTATACTACAGCCTTCGGATCAGAGTTGATCAGGATTATACTACAGCCTTTTGGATCAAAGTTGATCAGGATTATACTACAGCCTTCTGGATCAAAGTTGATCAGGATTATACTACAGCCTTTTGGATCAGAGCTGATTAGGGTTATACTACATACTTATTGATCATAGCTGATCAATTGACAACACTGTCCGTGGGACCAGCCCTGTGAATCAGGTAGTTTGGACAATCATAGGAACGAACCAAGGAATCCAAGAACATAAATGATGAAGTGATAGGACTTTGACTTGAGGGATAGAACACTATAAGATATTCTCCAAATTTAAAGTTTTCACTTCTTCCAGTGTGAGTGTTGGTGCATTTCTTTCTCTTTAATTGTTAATATCCTTTCCTCCTAATAATATACAATGACAAATGTATATATATTGTACGAAAGTAACTGTAATTGTAAAGTTACGAATATATATAATTTATAAAAACAGTATATGTATCAAATAATCTCACATCTGTGTGAAGAGGGAATGGGAAACCAACTAGAAAAGAACACCCTCAGTACATTTGGCCGAGGCCACTAACTTCCCTATCACCAGCTAGCTAAACTAAATGAGCCTGACGATTAGCCCACGTAACCATCCACTTTCCAACTATTAGGATTTTACTTCAAACGAAATAAATGTTGGAAGGACAACTCGGAGTATCAAATAGAACAATATTTAGAAAATGACTCAGTAAACTATTCCACCTAACATAAAAACCACCCTTCATATTTAAAAGGAAAAGCTAGTCCCAATATTCATCATTTTCAAACAATGTAGACCTCCAGACTCTGACCAAACCCTTTAAAATATTGTTTAATATCCTGAGGATATTTAGTGTCCACAGGGGCGACATCAAGGGAGAAGAAAGGATCCAGAGTTACACTTGCGGCAAGCGTTTGCGAGTATCCAATAGATAGATACTCTAGAACCATTGCACTTAATAACAGTAGAAAATAAAACTAAATGTAAATTCTGAAGAAATATTTAATCTAGTTTTACAAAACCATATTTTTTTCATCAAAAATTAAAAATATATAGACCATCCAGCCTTAAGTCTTCTTGGGTCAAACGTGACAACTAAAAACATTTCTGGATCAAACTATATGGTTGGTCAACTCTGTTAGGGACAGATATTGATGATACAGTGAAATAATGATTATCAGAACAGTAACATAATTTTAAAAAAATATCGTCAAACCAATTTAATCTCCTCAAACCAGCAGTCTCCTTCTTGGGGATCAGTTCACTTTTTAAAATAACTATAATTATTGTAGGAGGGTGCGAAATTCAAATAAAAATGTAAGCAGTTAAAATGATAGAAACTGTAAGTTACTGTTTGTATTCCTCTTGGTTATCCAGCTCTGACAGCTGCTGTTTCCTGACTCGGTTTGCTGTAACAGTCTCGTGACTGGGTGGGGGGGCACTGCTACCATACCTGTTGGTCTTGCTACCCATTCGGGTAATACGCCTTTGTACTAATTACACTAATGAATTAATAATAAGTAGAATTACATTTATATAAAGTGTGTGCGCAGTTGCATGGAGGAAGCGTGGAAAACAGCATTGGAAAAAACACCTTTAATACAACGGACAGGGTTTCGAGCTCCTATCTTCCACTAATCACTAGTCAATTACATTTTTATAATCATTATACAAGCAATTTCCAACAAAATAAATCAAGCACGATCGTTTGATTTATGGTGATGAAGTCATATTATTATTCCGACCGGGAGTATTGCGAGTGGTGTCACCCAATCTGTTTCCCCCTTCTTCCTTCACACAAATAAAGGTACATTTCCTCTCAATTCTACCCCAGAGTGCAATTAAATGTGGATATCCAGGATGGGTACTGTCAGTGCAAATAATAATTTAAGAATTAGAATATAAGGGCATGTAGGTTATCAAAGTGTCACATTGGTCACAGACACAAAAATTGGGTTCAAAACCTGAAAAAGGTTGGAAACCCCACTGCATTAAACAATAAATAGACTCTATAATCAACTCAGTCCAGATTTAATTTGTTCTTACCACACAAAGACACCAATTGTACCGAATCTTTTAAATGGCAGCCACCTTCAATTTGGTGGCTATGGCCAGCATTGTTGAAATGGTAGGAATAAAAAATATATCATTTACTTATTTCCGTACTAAAAGTGCATTTTAAATATCATGAGAAGGGTTTTGAAATTTGTTTATAATAAATTGTTTGATTTATTGGTTACTCGCCAAAATACTTGCTACTTTTTCTATTTATATTGTTTAATGTGACTTGCTGAGTCTGATCTCATATCTTATTCTCTATTCTCATGTTATAGTTTCGAAACACTAGTCGCATGTTACCATTTGATATACGATCTAGTGAACGATTCATATCGTAAAGGAACACACCCAAACTCCTAAATCCATTCACTGAATTCCTTACTTTGACAGCACAATGTGTTCACGATATATTGTTAAGTAACGACTTTTTTAATGTTTTAATATCTGTCACGTATCCGCATATTTGTGCCGTTTGTTAAATAAAGTAGGCCTACACCTTTTTTTTCTGACATCATTTAGTTCGTTTTCACCCACAGATTAATTTTCTTCGTCTTGTCATGTCACAACAGGTTTAGGAAATGTTACAAGATCACACCAAAATACTAGTAAAAAAAGCTTCTTTGCTAGTTTCATTCACTAAAATATGCTTAAAGCCATTATGATTAAAAGTACGTGCACTTTATAAACCAACTTAATACACAACTTATTGATAAAAATATCTCCAGAAAATAAATAGCACCTTTCTTCGTAGCAATAATTGACCATTTTGAAAGGAACGCTCCCATTTTAAAATTAATATTTTTTTGTCATAGAGGGGAAGTAGGGGGAGTTAAAATAGGACCCCTATCTCAGTAAATATACATTCTTTCAACTGAGTAAAGATCTTGGATAGTAAACTCTAAAGGGCATATGCAAATTAAGAATACGGTATCCCTTGAAATTTCTCTTACCAAGCAATTTATTTTATAATCTAGTATTTATTTTATAAATACGGATAACACAATTACTATGCCACTCCAAGCGTACCATAATGATACCTAAGCTCCACTGTCTGTCAGTATGTTCATCTAATCACTAAATCAATATGTAGAAGATAGAATAAATAATATCTCAAAATGCTAATTTTGGCAAGAATAAAATAAAAAAGTGAAAATATACCATCTAAATTAAAAAAAATCTTAAAAGATTGATCTCATAAAAACACACGTTGTAAATGAATAATATTACCAAAGCATATAATTTCAAAATATTAACCTAAGCATAAGCTTGCAAAATTATAAGCTGATAATAGTGAAATTTAGTAAAGTATTATTATTTAATTCATTAGCATTTATGAAATTATATTCAAATCTTTCTATTAATTAAGTTTAAAAACTTATATTATTTTCACTATTTTTGGTCCTCTTTTTCAAAACCAAAATTGATAAAGAATAGTTAATAAATATTTAAATTTTGTCGCGAAGTAGACCCATGTTAGTGGTCAATAAGATGAAAATATTCTCTTTAGAGAATAAAGAAAGAACTCTCTCACATGGTGTAACACCCCCCCCCCCTCGGTGCCCCTCTCCACACACTTTAAAATAACATAGATTATAGATAGATTATAAGTTTCGAATCGGTACTTTTATGGGCTGACTTCTTCAGCATTCTGATGAAAACAGACTAATACAGCGTGTTCCAGTGATAAGTGGTAGCCGTCCAGTAACCGCACACATTTATGCTGGTACTTGTATGATCAACACAATTTTTATTCAATATTGTCTCAATGTAGGAAAGATGTTATTATTACATTAATTTAAATCTAAATACCCACTACGCTGGTCAAATGGTCTAAACAGGGGAAGCCAAACGGTCGATCGCGCGCTACCAGTAACTCACGATTGCATTTTCAGTAACTCGCAAGATAAATTAATGTTGTGTTTTCCAAAGTAGCTTGTTGTTGAAAAGTGCTGCCTTAAGTTTAGAATATAACACCTCATGTCTCTAAGAAATAATTATTCAGCTTTGAATCATATGGCACTTCAAATGAAGACGTTGTTCTACTCATATAACCTGTGTGAGTCGTCATTTTCAGCTGCAAGTGGTGAAAAATAAATACAGATTTAGCCTCCCAAGGGAATATTTTTGTTTTTTTATCAAGTTATGGTCAAGTTATTACCCTAGCTGCAGACATATATGGAAAGACAGAGTCAGTATTTTTATCTTCAAAGGTAGCAACGTGATAATGCCAACTTTGTTGTACAGTGTAGAGTAAGAAATTTTGACTTGGTTTTTAAAAGGTTTCACAGCGCTGATAGTTTTGATTAAATTGATGATAACGTAATTTCCATGTGGTATATGATCTTTGTACACGCCCTCAATACCACTATCGTCCTTCAAGCTGTACCATATGATGTTTTGCCCCTGGTACGTCTCTGAAATAGCAAGGATACTGAAGTTCAGCCCGAATGCCCTACTATTGTCCATCGAGCGTCATACGAGAAGGTAGTTAAGTTGTATGGTTAAATTCATAACAGTACTTCTTGGGAAATATCCTTTAGATCTGTCGCTCAGAAAAGTGACTTATAACTGAAATTTCTTGTTAGGGCGTTGACGTGACTGGGGGAGGGGGGGGGGGGAATACACGAATTAAACTTGGTGGTGTAGCCACTGAACGTACACTTTCTTTCTGACACCTTTACCATTAGAGCATATAATTTTATCAAATTTGATTGTTTGTGGGAAACATACGCACTGCAAATATTGATCGTAAGACGTTCCATCCATTTCCTCGCTGGCAATATCTGCTAATCCATACAAGACGGGTTGGTGCAACACAACACTGATGACTTTGAAAATATCATCACGCCAATTGCTCTCGCACCCTCTTTCAAACATATTTTTTTATTTTCTGATGCTCACTGTGTCACCGACTTTAATTTTTGGCTTACTACTTTTTTTGCGCGACACTTGTCGCATAGGTTGTCTCTTACTTGGAGTACGTTAGTCTCTTAAACGTCTGCAGGCGCCATCTTGATAATTGAATGTTTTGAACCAATAGAGATGTCGATAAGCCTGAAGGAAGTCTATATAGTGAAACTTGCGCTTTTGTTTAAGTAACGCCACATGCATTCCCTTAGAGTTATGTTAAAACGTTCTATGATTAATGCCTTCACATCCGGAGTATTGGTCGTGTAGTAATACATGACTACTTTTTGAGATTTTGCCGTACTAGATGTGACGTGAGCTATGTCCCTTTTCCCATTTGTAGACTTAGAGGTTTACGTCCACTTTGTTTGAAAATATGCTGAAGGGCGTTCCGAACGACCCTCCCCATTTTGGAAGGCAGCGTCCTCACCCAAACCATTTTGCTAAAGACGTCAATGCCGGTGAGCAAGTACATTATTTGTTGAAACTTTACATATCGTTGCGATCGGCTTACTAGAGACACCACCTACTTGTTGAGAAGAAACGTTTTTACTATGGGTTTGTGTAAAGCGTAGGCGTCCTGTGCACAAAGCCATTTCCGTACTTTGGCTGAATATTTCTTGGACGCTTTTATGAGCGATGACACCCCTGAAAAACCTGCAGGATGCGCAGGGTCATAGTATATATCTGCCAAACAACCCTTTAGGCCCGGAAAGGCTGGCACCTGTTTTCTTACATCCTTTTCAATTTCTTCTTCTTTGTCTTCAGTGATGGGCGTATTGACGGTGTCTATGGATTAGGTACAGGCGTCAGATCTTTAATAGGTGCTAAGCGTTCCGGGTTGACAATGCATTGTTTCAAGACCTTTATTTTTTGAAGCGTCATGAGAAGCCCTTACCACCCCATTGGATCACTGTGTCTTCTTGCTCTGACCATATCGTTGACCAGATCCACAATATTGGATCCTCGGCGAGGCGTGTCATGAATTCTCCTCTCCTCGTATGCGTTCCACGAGATGCTATCCTCAGAAATAATATGCTCGAGTAAAAGTTCGGGTTTTTGGCGTGGCTGAACATGTACAGTAATGAGTACCACTTGAATGGAAAATATTGACTCGTCAGTGGGGGGATGGTGTTTTCAGATGGCCAAGGTTATCTACTGAAATATAGATACCGTTATGACACTTGTTGGTTTAAAGTTCATTTAGAATTGTCGTGTTTTGAAGCGAGAACTTTTTTCCATTTCCTTGTCCAACTCTGATACCACTAGATTGGTGGCACATGCCACTTCATGGTGGTGTATTCGTTTTTTATTCTGCATACTAACCTTCGTTTGACCAACTTGTGCAATACCTTCTTGTGAACTTATATCTTTGTCTTCTGCACGTTTTTTAGCTGAATCCTCCAGTTTAAAATGTTTTATGCACATTGGCAAATAGATGCAATCAGTTTCTTATTTGCCGTTTTGAGCGAAGCAAGCCTTGGCTGAGGTTTCATGCGATGCATCGCAAGTGACAGAGGGGCTTTCTTTAACAACTTGGAGCTTATAGCTATTACATGATCTGTAATTGAAGGGTGTCAGTGTTATTATAGCCTTTGCGAGGTAGGTACACACAGCAACCGACAATAACTGTTTTATGGGTTCTATAAGGGAATTATCCGGGTGTACCTTGCTTGAAATCTAGCAAAATATACCAGTGGCATCAGTGTAAGCCTCCTGTAAAACACGTTGGTTTTCAGGGAAAGCCTGGCGTGCAAAGTGTCTGAGTTTTATCCAGCGGATTTTTAAACAACATGACATAGTGGACGTTTAAGGAAATGTTTCTTTGCACCTTACCATGATGGAATATTGTTTGTGTAAGGTACATAAATGGCGCTAATATTTTAATGTTGACATCCTTTGATGAAAATATTGATGACCACATCGTTGGCTTCCTGTACCAAGTCGTCCAGGATGAACAGTTGTGGTCAGAGTCATCATCCATTTTCAGCTGGCCCTTACAAAATTTTACACGGGGTCCTGGCCCGTTCTGTCCGAATCCCAATTAACCTAAAAAAATACCGTCTTTTTTTCAAATAGTTGGCTACTGAAATTATAGAATCTACAGAAAATGGATCGTCCGGCATATTTTATAGCCACCATCTTGGAAAGTACTACGGTTCAAAAAAGCTACCCTGACTTTTTGTAGCCCCTAAGGGATCAAGAATCATAATTTCATAAGTAGATTTACATACACGAAAATCCTACGGGCTTCTCCCTTCAGGGACTGGACTACAGGTCTACTTTAATTATGTATGATTAAAGTAGAATTTAGAATAGATTTAACCACATTTGCTTCGAGAAAAATTGAGATAACGGTATTTGAACCTGAATTCCCTATCAGAGGAAAACCAGACTAAATGAGCCTGACATTTATCCTACGTGTCCACCGATGCAACTACACTACCAAACTAGCTACTCAAATTTAATTTAAACGTTTAAGCTCCAAACACACCAAAAAAAATTTAATGCATGGATTAAAAAATCAATAAATATACTTTAAGGTTAATAAATCATTTACTTTTCAAAGTGTTACATATTAATTATAAAATATTCATCTTGTCACTTGTATACTCCATATACTACACTACAATATGTTTTGGAATAAATGTACACTTTGTTTATCATGAAAGGTAGCAAACTTACCTTGCCTGTTTACACTATGGTGTAGCTTATAAGTTAGGGCAATAGTTCCTTAAGATAGGCCATCAAGGTAAGATTGCAACCTCTCAGCGTTAACAAGTATACATACCTTAATTTGATTGATAGGTCACAAAATTTTAGTTTTCATCAAATAGAGTATATGCTTGTACCCCATGAAATATTACATGAATGAAGAAAAACAGATGCATGTATATATACAAGACATTAATATTCATAAATATTGCGTTCAAAACAATTCTAAGATAAAGTATTGAGATGAAAAAGACTATAAAATATGTGACTCCTATAAGTTTGGGAAAAATATGGAAAACTGTGAAAAAATCTCACGTGAAAAAGAAAATAGTGAATCTAGTTTGGATTCAAACTTCAACCTCTTAATGACTATCAATTCAATTTATTGCAAAAATGATGTCCTATAGCACGTTATTCCCGGTGCGGGAAACAGGGCTTAAGGAAATACTTGTTTAGTAATAATATTTGATGATGGACTCACATTTACGGCCAGTTCTGTCAATAAACACGTATTCTCCAGCAGCAAGATTCGGGTCGGGATCCAGCCCTGAAACACAGTAAACGGTTCTTATTATCATTGTTACTGTAAATATCATCATCATCATCATCATCATCACAATCGTCACCGCGTCCTACTACCTGCTCAGGCTATACGCAATTATAACTAATTTAATGGGGTAGGGATCAGGAAATAAATATTTTATAGGTAATCTACCAGCATTTGCGTGGAAGGAATACCAGTGAGTACGATTACTATTATTATTGTTAGTAATAATAAAAATAATAATAAACATTTTTAATGCATTATAATTACTCTTCATGGTATATACTGTATAGTGTATATGTACTGTAGCTGCTAAATACTCTAAGTTACACGGGTGGGTGACTTTACTCGTCACATATATAAGACAAGTATATTTATATTTATAACATATTCTAGATGACAGTGAGGACTGCAATTAGCTTTATTTCTAACCCACTTTGGTGGCCGCATGGTTTAAGAGACTACGCAAATGTGGGTACACTTCCTGTAAATTCTATCTTATCCATCCCTAAAACATTAAAGTAATTAATAGGTAAGCAGATATCCAGAACGGGTATTGAGAGACGGTACTCGAAATAAAATATCCTAGAGAAAATACTATTTCAACCAATTCAGTTTGACATGTGGAAACTAGCATTATGGTATGGTTGATGTGTTTATATAAAGATACAATCTAATCGAGCTGAGTGGCCTGCTGGAGGCTTAGCACCCTAATGCTCTACCTAGCTTTGTGCTGAGCAATCATTCACTTTTTACTTTAGGACAGAGCCTCTAGAAAAATGTGGCTATATATAGTATAAAGGAGCCAATGATATCAACACTTTCATCATAGACTCTGCTTTAAAATAACTAGCGATGTAACGTGGTGTCCCTGAGGACAATATGAACATGAATAGCTTAATGTTGGGGCAGGGCCATATGAACATGAATAGCTTAATGTTGGGGCAGGGCCATATGAACATGAATAGCTTAATGTTGGAGCAGGGCCATATGAACATGAATAGCTTAATGTTAGAGTAGGGCCATATGAACATGAATAGCTTAATGTTGGAGCAGGGCCATATGATCATGAATAGCTTAATGTTAGAGTAGGGCCATATGAACATGAAGTGTTCGAGTAGTGGCATGCTAAGTTAAAGGTCCAGGGCTCAATTTTAATTTTTACTTTCTCTCTATCTTACAGGTAGAGAAAGTATTGTGATCGTCAAAAAAATCGAACTCGAGATTTTGATGAATTTTGACGTTTCATGACTTCCTGAATCCGAAAAAGTGGTTTTTGAATTTCCGTCTGTCTGTCTGTCTGTCTGTCTGTCTGTCTGTCTGTCTGTACCTCCAACTAGAGCCTAAACTATTTTACCGATTGAGCTAAAACTTGATATCTAGAGTTTTCATAGGGTTGCCCCGAGGGGTTTTTGGAATTGGATATCTACCCCTAAAATTAAGGGTAGTTTACTGAAGGGCAAAAAGAGAAAAAGTCGATTTTCTCAAAATCGGCTCTAACGATTTTGATTAAATTTCATTTATGAACATAAATAAATATTTCAAACAAAATGGCTACTCTCAATATTTCGGCAAAATCGTTTTAAGGGCTCCGGTCTGATGCGTAAATTAACATTTTCTATAATAGCTCCGAAACTATTTGAGATATGAAATTACTTAGCATTACAAATATGTATATATATTTATAATACAAATATTTTATTCGAAACATATTTTTATAAAATCAATAACTTTCAATATATACGCAATTATATATTATTTTTAACTTTTTGGGCATTAAAGCTTAAGTATTGCGACCGTAAGAAAAACTAACCTGAAATGTTGATGGATGTCGACGTCTCATGACCCCCCGAACCCTTAAAAATAGTCTTTGCAATGCCGTCTGTCTGTGTGTCTATAAAAACTTAAAATTAAGGGTAGTTTACTGAAGGGCAAAAAGAGAAAAAGTCGATTTTCTCAAAATCGGCTCTAACGATTTTGATTAAATTTCATTTATGAACATTAATAAATATTCCAAACAAAATGGCTACTCTCAATATTTCGGCAAAATCGTTTTAAGGGCTCCGGTCTGATGCGTAAATTAACATTTTTTATAATAGCTCCGAAACTATTTGAGATATGAAATTACTTAGCATTACAAATATGTATATATATGTATAATACAAAATTTTATTCGAAACATATTTTTATAAAATCAATAACTTTCAATATATACGCAATTATGTATATATTTTTAACTTTTTGGGCATTAAAGCTTAAGTATTGCGATCGTAAGAAAAACTAACCTGAAATGTTGATGGATGTCGACGTCTCATGACCCCCCGAACCCTAAAAAATAGTCTTTGCAATGCCGTCTGTCTGTGTGTCTATTAAAACTTAAAATTAAGGGTAGTTTACTGAATGGCAAAAAGAGAAAAAGTCGATTTTCTCAAAATCGGCTCCAACGATTTTGATTAAATTTCATTTATAAACATTAATAAATATTCCAAACAAAATGGCTACCATCAATATTACGGCAAAATGGCTTTAAGGGCTCCGGTCTGATGCGTAAATTAACATTTTTTTAAATAGCTCCGAAACTATTTGAGATATGAAATTACTTAGCATTACAAATATGTATATATATTTATAATACAGATATTTTATCCGAAACATATTTTTATAAAATCAATAACTTTCAATATAGGTATACGCAATTATATGAATTTTTTTAACTTTTTGGACATTAAAGTTTAAGTATTGCGACCGTAAAAAAAAAACTAACCTGAAATGTTGATGGATGTCGACGTCTCATGACCCCCACAACCCTAAAAAATAGTCTTTGCAATGCCGTCTCTCTGTGTGTCTATAAAAACTTAAAATTAAGGGTAGTTTACTGAAGGACGAAAAGAGAAAAATTAGGTTCTCTCAAAATCTGCTTAAACGATTTTGATTAAAATTCGTATCTAGGCGTTGATTAAGATTATAAATAAACTGGCTATTTTCATTTTCCTATGAAAATGATTTTTAGGGTACATTACAGAAGCGTTAATTTCCGTATCTCCACAACTATTGGAGAAACTAAACAACTTATCATTGCAAAATTGTAGGACTATTAGAAATAAAAAACTTTTATTTGACATATATTTTTATAAAAACAGCAGTTTCTGAGATATTTGCAAATATATTAATACAATTTTGTGAGCTTTAGTTGTAAACATATACTACTTAAGTCTTAACGCAATAATACTCCAATGCCATAGAGTAATTAAATATAAGTAAGTATCTAAAAAAAGTATGTTATTTTTCCTTAAATCTCTTAGGAGAAATGTTTGCATAGCAATGATCTATCTCCATTTTAGACTCAATAGTCAATATTTACATTTTTTATTAGTCAAAATGTATAAATGAATAATTAAATATCAATGCGATGACTTGAAGATCTGCAACACCTTTTAAAATGTTAAAATTTTAACCAGAAATCGAAATTTTAATACGAAGTGTTGACCCTTGTGGAAGACATTAAACTGTTTGAAATGTTCTTAGGTGGACAAAGATGCGCCTCTTTTCTCATTGATTCTATATCATTGTATATTATTTTATGCGTGTTCTTATGTGGAGTGGTGATGATACAATGTACATTATTCCGTTCAGAAATCTTACGAGTTTATAGAAAGAGAGAGAAAGTCTGTGCGGTGTGCCGTACCATTTATTTAACAAATATTTGAAAAGTGTTTGTGGACGGAACATAAATAATGCCGAATTTCCATGTATTTTGATCCAACGGTTTTAAAATACCACTAAAGTGTTTAAATACCGTATTTATATTAAGTAAATTTTTGATCTGTGCACTCAGTGATTCTCAGTTTATAGAAGTATTGTTAAATGCCAAAATAAAATTAAACACGATTTGGTAGTTGCTTGGTATGAGACATAAAATAATGGATTACCAATGATGGAAGTTCAGGGTTGAAACCCTCGTCAGGTGTTGTGAGTTGTTCTCACTAAATTACATACCACATTATTTCCACGGAAATGTGAATATATTTCCTCAAAAAACAGCCTACATTATCTCTAACACGATAGTGTATTAGCGAACAATCCAAACGAGGGGTAAGACGTGGCACATTAAATAAAATACAAATGTCCAATGTATTTTGACGCGATATCAACTTGAGTTGACCCAAGTATAGACCGGCGAGATGAAAGCTGCCTCTCCCCGCACCTGTCTCTAACCAGCTCTCAGACACCAGGGTGCAGTGATCTCATTACGATCAAAATAAAATAAAGTTTCCCGGCCAACCGGACAAATTTATTGACGACAACGGCCTGGAACAGGCAATAAGATGGAGCCTAGCTCCAAACCTGACTAGCGGCATTTGTTGATTCATGAAGATGTTTGTAAAATGTGATAGTCACTTAATTGTCCCAAAAATATATTTAATGGTGTACGTAACAAATGAGAAGTTGGAGCGTTTTATCGACATGTAGTGATAATTCCGTTGGGATTGCTGTGTTTAGAAAATCAAACTGATTCTAAAAAGGTAGCATTAGCTCATTTTTATCGACGTTTAATGTGTAAAGTCACAGTTTAGAGGTTAAAATGTATGTTTTGAAAAACAGGCCTAGTCTTTCTCAAAATAAATAAAATTAATATTTTATATGGTCACAACAGTCCGCAAGTTGGCAAGGCCCTTAACCTGTTGTGAAACTAAATAATATACATGGTTTCAGAAACACTCCACCAAAGAGCATAACGCTCAGTTCCACATTTCAAAGTGCTCCAGAAACTATAGCTTTTATAAAAATATAGTCTATACAAAAGAGTTTTATTTAAAAATATAGTTTAAAATATAGTTAAAAATAGAGTTTTATTTAAAAATATAGTCTATACAAAAGAGTTTTATTTTTAATGGTACTACAACTTCACAAGTACAAGTAGTTTAATTTCTCCAAAAGTTGCGGAGATACGGTCAAGAGTGGAAATTTCAGCTTCAGTAAAGTAGCCTTATCTTTTTCATTGGAAACGAGAGTTGCCATTTTGTTTGTAATGTTAAACAATTTCTAAGTACAAATTTTAGCCAAAATAGTTCAAGGGAAATATGAGAAAACCAATTTGAAATCTTTTTGCCATTCAATAAACTACCCTTAATTTTAGGGTTAGTCTAATTCCAAAGATCCCGAAGGGGAAACTTATGAACACCCTGGATATAAACTTTTAGTTCAATCAGTAAAATGGCTTCGGCTCCATGCAGACATACAGATATACAGACATACAGATAGACAGACATACAGGTAGACAAACATACAGATAGACAGACATACAGGTAGACAGACATACAGGTAGACAGACATACAGGTAGACAGACATACAGGTAGACAAACATACAGATAGACAGACATACAGGTAGACAGACATACAGGTAGACAGACATACAGGTAGACAGACATACAGGTAGACAGACATACAGGTAGACAGACATACAGGTAGACAGACATACAGATAGACAGACATACAGATAGACATATACAGGTAGACAGACATACAGGTAGACATATACAGGTAGACAGACATACAGGTAGACAGACATACAGATAGACAAACATACAGATAGACAGACATACAGGTAGACAGACATACAGATAGACAGACATACAGGTAGACAGACATACAGGTAGACAGATATACAGGTAGACAGACATACAGGTAGACAGACATACAGATAGACAGACATACAGGTAGACAGACATACAGATAGACAGACATACATGTAGACAGACATACAGATAGCCAGACATACAGATAGACATACAGGTAGACAGACTTACACAGGGGCGTATCCTGATTATTTTCATAGGGGGGTCATAATTATAAAACACATAGCTACTTACAATGTTAGAATTCTGTTTAAAGCCATTTAATAGTTTCTCATTCATTTTTTATCTTATACATGTCTTAAGCCGTGGTCATCCTCTCCAATTTTCAAAAATCAGATAGTTTTTATAAACTATTTGGAGTGGCCCTTCTTCAACATTTTTTTGAAAAATGGTTCACTCTAGAAGCTATGAGTCGTCTTCGACTTGATTTTTAAAAAAAATAGATTCTTTTATAAGCCAATTAAAGTGTTCATCACCTGGAACTTTTTGAAATTGGGATGCCCCTCGAAGCTATTTAGAGTGATTCTCACCTTAATTTTTTATGATAGTTTGATACCTATAGAAGATAATCTTTGAAGTGGTCTTTCACCGATAAAATTTTGAAAATTAGATTCTTTCAGAAAATTCAGAATTGGAATTGTTCTCCCCAATACATTTTTGAGATTTGGATGACCTTGGAAGCTATTTAGAACTTTCCTCCCCTGACTTTTTGTGCCAGCTAGATGCTCTAGACTAGAAGTTATTTGAAGCGGTCTTCTTCGGCAAATTTTTGACAATAGAATGCATCTAGAAGTCATTTGTAGTTTAATTTAAGGCCATGTTTCAGTTTCATATTCGATAATATAAGAGAATTTGAAATATATCTAAGTGGGAATTTACTCCAGGGAGGGCAAATTATTTCCAAGGGGCAAAGTCCCCCACAGTTCCGCCACTTCTGCTGTCCACACATACTCTATATTCGGTATTTGAGGATGAACTGCTCTCTGGCGATTATTAGTCTTCTTTGATGTGTGGTAGTCTACCGTCTCTATGTGGTACAATGTTTGTTACTCGCTATGCATGACCAATATTACTATATGAAAACGAATATTTTTTCCACGCTTGCCTGATTTATCATGGACAGATAATGCACGTGTGAGCCCGGCTTAAGAGGTGTCTGCGCGTAAAACGAATAAAAATAGTATAATCTTTATTTGTGTTGTATTTTCTATCTAAAATTTGAACTTTCATATTGTTTTTTATATTAATTTTCTAGCCTTCACAAGGGGTCAACTGACCCTTTGACTCCCCCCCTTGAATCCGTGCCTGTACATACAGATACACAGACAGACATACAGAGACACAGACATACAGATACACAGACGGACAGATATACAGACGGACAGACGACATCGTGAAAACAACATTTTTGGATTCAGGTGTCGCGAAACGTTGACATTTATCAAAATCTCTAGTTCAATATTTTGGACACTCAGAATAATTCTTTCTCCGAGGACTCGAGAGAAAGTAAGAAGAGTCGTTTGATTAATTCTCATGAGTGTCAAAAGAACTAGTTCCTAGACAAATGAAATGGCATGTTTATCAATGGGCCTAAGTTATGTATAAAATATCCCTTCAAAAGATAAGCACCAGTTGATGTTGTATTGGACATTCCAAGCACGTTATATTTATTGCACTTTGTATGTGCACTATGTTTACACTCAGAGGTACAGTCTTACCTTGACGAACTACACTATGGCTGCACCATAGTGGTAGCAACAGGAAAGGTAAGACTTCTACCTTTCAGTGTAAACAAAGCGGAACTACTACTTATATAGAGAATAATAAAAATATATGAGGGGTAGCCTCAAATTTATAAACAAAAAATGTAATATATACAGTTTTAATTAATACCACCAGGGTGAGCTAGGTTGACCATCCCTCATTATAGACTAAGAGGTGCAAGATTATTTTATTTTACCCTACTCATCTTTTTTCCACCTATCCAAACAAATAATTTATTTAGATTTATAAGTAAATAATATATCTAAAGGCCAACTAACTAAAAGGGACAACTCTAATTTCAATATGATATATTCTTCTGGAATAGAAAAAGGGTACATTTTAATTAGTTTCCAGATGCTCTATCAATTGAGCTATAGTGTTGAATACAACTATTAACGACCTTGTACCCCTTCAAAATTAAATATTTTTATTTATTTTTGTTTTACATATGCAAGTATATTTATATGGACGTATTTATAGGATGCAAATATAAATAAAACAATAACAGACTAATAACCTAAACGAAATTCAATTTTGAAATCTGGGTTCCTATAATAGATCCATTCAAATCTACTGAATTGCATTCGATAGATTGCATTTGGGATTAAAGGTTAACTATATTAAAAACAAACAAATGAATTGATGTCGTTTGTGTGTGGTACAACTTTTGTTTCTATTCAATCAATTTTGCCAACCCCCCACATTATACCTCCAATCCATACGTGCAGTTTTAATGTTGGTAGTAATGGCGGCCAATAGAGGTTGAGGAAATCGTGATCTGATTATATTGCAAAGGAAATGACACAGTTAGGAACTATTAGCTATTTCTTTTTGATTCTTTGAGTCGTAACTACCATGGAGACGCAAAGATATCTAATCTTATCCCGACGTTACCCTGCTCTTAAATGAACGAGGGGTCAAGGGTTCATACTTGGACTGTATATTGAACGGTCACGAAGATTTTCATCCACTCATATCCCGATGTGCTCTTTGGAAACAGTACATATTATCAAACTCTACTACCAAGAACCCTCATCACCAAATTAATATTTTGATTTTATGATGCCACCATAAAGGTCAAAGACATTGAGAATATATTTCTACTGTCCAGATACAAGCTCAATTGGTAGCACATGTGTCTACCAAAGTAAGGGCTACGGGTTCGATCCTTAATTTTAGGACTATAAATATATCATTGTGAGATCGTAATTTTGTCTTTCCCAGTGATGCGGTGACGGTCGGGGGACTAGATGTTGTGTCTGTTTTAAAATTATATTATATTTTCTTAGCTCTTAGGTTTCTCTTAGGCAGCAAGGTTGTTCCCGAAAACTATTCTCAGTGGTGGCTTGCAGCCTACTAAGAAAGTGTTGCCTATACCCTATTACATATAGGCTTGTGTATAATGCCATCGAATTGTGTTCTATAGCGAGAGGAGGTCACTAGAGTTTGACATTGCTTGGGAAAATGTTCAGCTCTTTAAATTCCAAGGGATGAATTCTTTAAGGCTTTGATAATAGTATTGAAGAAAAGACATATCTGGTCTAAAGATATCCAACGCTAGTAACAGATTCAACCACCGCGCACTGGAGTCGGTACGTGAGTATGAAAGCTGTTATTGCTTTGTTGTGATTAATTAAATAATTATGGTTCTGGTGTTAGCGTCCTTTGTATGAGTTAAACATAGATGGAAACTTTAAAACGTGGAACATCTTTAGTACAAAACTTCCAAAACAGAAGAATTTCCGGAGAAATATAAAACACAATTTTTCCATCTCACATTTCTAGTTAAAAATTAATCATTTTTAAGAAGTAGAATTATTTTTGGGTGATTGGTGAGTGGAGAGAGGATTTAATAGAATGAGTAAGTCTACTTTTAAACCACCAATAATATTAATAATTTTAGAAAACCTTCTAAGTTTGAGAGTAAGGAGCGTTATTTAATATAATACTGTTTTTAATTACAAAATTGATAAGTCAAAGTAGTGTTAGTTTAAATGAAGTTAATTAAGGTAATTTGAATTCTAATATTGGAAAGGAGATGTTGATAACTAACAAATATAGGTGTTTTACGCAAAAAAAACTAAGCGTAAACTTACAATTAAACAGGTAATATACTATATATAATGGGATTGGTAAAAGGTTATGAAAGTGAAGTTATGATAAAGTTATCTGGATATTTTTTTATTTATTTAATAATATTAAACTGTTAACATTAATAAGTTAAAGACAAATAACCAACATATCTTATTAAATTCACTAGTGATCCTTTATAATCATTATTATTTTTATTATTATCTAGCACCGCGTCTTACTATCCGTTCGGGTTATACGCTTAAGTACTAATTACACTAATGGATTAGGAATTGGAAAGGTTGAATTTAGAGGAAGTTAACCCGCATTTGCGTGGAGGGAGAGTGGAAAACAATTTAGGGAAAACCACCCCAGTTCACCCGACCGAGATTCGAACCTCGATCTCCCCGTCCTCGGTGGTCTGGCTCAACACGACTGGCGCGTCAGCCAACTACGCCACCGAGGCGGGTGTTTATAATCCAATGTGTCATAAACATTCTAAGCATAATAACAGATTTACTTTCGCAGACTTTATTTAGGTTAAATCACACTCAATATGATTGCTTAGTAATTATAATACATCTGGAAATGTAATTAAAAGTTGAAATAATAAAGATTGGATATGAAATAGATTATAGCTTTTAAAATACTATGTTATAACACATTAAAATATTAATGTTTTCCAGGTACGTAATAAAACTTACTATAAAATAGAAAGTTTGATAACTAATAAGACATATATTATTAAGTTCACTATACAAACTTGAGAATTTAAGATAAATAAATTAATAATCACGTAGCTGTTACAATTGTGATCTAGGTTATTTACTAATGAGATGATAGCTTAATATTTGCTAATCTAATATTGTTAACTTCAGACGATTGACCCTTTTCATTTGGAGTGGAAATGCAGAGCCATGGGAACAAAGGGTAATCTTCAAGAATTTTTATTGTTTTGCCATTTTCTTTTCGGAAACGGTTTGTTAAAGAATAGAAGCATCTTTATTAAGTTATTCTTTTTATATACACACCTCCTCTATAATTTTAACAGTGATCAAACTATCGATAAAACTATCATTTTTCAATAGAAAACTGCCGGCTTCATAACAAAAATTAAGAAAAGTAACCATTAATAAACATAGATACATTATCTTAGAGGGGGTGTTGAAAATATTAACGTAAACATTTCACTCGTTCTCTAGAAAACTGATATTTCCAAACGTATGATTTTTCCGTAAGATCTGTCCGGTAGCTAGCGCCATCTACGGTTTCCGTGATCCATCTGTTCTTGTTGGCGCGGAAGGATACTTTGGTCGGTTGTGAAGCCACGCCACGCCTTTCACCCTCCCACCAACCATCCCACAAAATAGATTTTAGACTTGCACTCGACAGGGCCAAGGGCATTAATGAATACTGTATAGTATTGGTTCAATTATAACTTGTATGATTCAAGTTACGTAACAAAACCTATTCACAAAACATATCTTATAACCAGTAAAACATATGTTGGTAAGTCACTATTCAAATTTTTGAGTGGGTATGGTGATAGGTGTGCATGCAGGAAGGTAGGTTGGAATTGCACAGAACTCTGTGGATGTCGATGTTTTAATACGGCATAAGCAATTATATATTTCACATAATACGCCATTTTTCATATAAGAATGTATAAAAAAATTTATGTCTTTTAGTATTTATCTAGTATGTATTTATATGGTACATGTAAGTTTTCAAAACAAGAAATAGGTGAGTAGTTTCTAAATAATACACAGATACACCAGTAAAATATTATCTTGTGTATAAATAGATGATCTGACGTATTTGTATGTATTTGTATTCTCTGACCCCAAAAATGTATATTTACACACCGATATTGTGATCCTAAGTACTTTAGAAGCCGATATATTGGTAGTATACTTATATTTCAAAATGGCCAATATACAATTCAAGATGTTTGTCGAAAGAGGTGGTTCATATTGAAGATTGAAAGCTATGACGACCCTAAGTAGCACGTGAACGAGATTTGGTGGTTTTGTCCGGCGTATCCACGTTGTCAAGCTAAGCTGCCGTACTATGACCACTTGAGGTTAGATTAGAAGTCTAAGTTAACATTTAAGCTACCATAGAGTTTTTTATAATCTTGTAGTTCGGGCTACGCTAATATTCTAGGGGTGAATAAGGTTGAATTTAGAGGAAGTGCATCCACATTTGCGTGGAGGAAAAGTGTTAAACCATTTGGGAATAATCACCCTTTGTTCACCCGACCACGATTCGAACCATTATCTCCCCATTATCAGTGCTCCAGTTTATTGCGAGTGTGACGGCTTAGACCATTCGATCACCGAAGTGGGTGTTTATACAAATGAATGACACACTAGCATGAAGGATATCCCGGATAGCTCAGTGAAGCGGTAGTCACTTAATGAGGTGATAAGTTCAATAGTTGTTCACTTTTTATAGCAAAACAATTTTTTGTCTAAATCAATCAAACATGGCTTCAGTAGAAACATAAGAGTTTATTTTTCATCACAACAGTTTTTGAATATCTTTCATGAACTTTAGCCGTATTAGATAACAAACTTTTAAATGAAGAGATAAAGTTGTCATTAAATCCCGGAACATCATGAAAGATATTCAACAACTGTTGTTATCAACAGGTAGAGAAAATTAAACTCTATGTTTGTATTGAATCAATATTAGATTTATTTCGTTATAAAACTGAAAAAATACTGATCTTTTCTCACGTCCCCTACATCCTCACCTTAATACTGGGTGGTCAGGGTTCAAATCCTTGGCTGGGTGTCATTTTTCTATATTCACACAAATACTCCATCAGAATACGTGTCTGTCCAAACGTTCACTTCAAAAACTATTACTTTCATTGAAAGGGACAAAGCTCGTCTAATCTAGTTTGTAGTTTCTGGGAGGCCGGTGTTCGAATCTCAGCCAGGTATTCTCAAGATTTTCTTTTCCTCGCAAATGGTTTCTCCCTCTCCCTCGAAATAAACGCAGGTACATTTCTTCCAAATCTTACTTTACTAATCCCTACCTTACTTGAGTGATTGAATGCTGATAGCGGGGACGAGTAGAAGCACAACCTTCAAGAACACTTTGATGATAGATTTTTTAGATTAGTACGTTAAAAACAAATAAAATTAATCAATTAATAAAGTTAGAATATATTAATGGAAGTTTACGGGTATAAGCGTGATAAGGGTATGAAAAAACCTGCATTTAGCTACCCTAATAGGTGTATAACCCGAATGGGTAGTAAGACACGGTTCGAAAAAAACCTACCCTAATGAGGCAGGAATAAAGATGATGATCGGAGTTAAATAAAGCCGACCCTTATTGGTGTGAAGGTAAGGCGGAAAGCTACTTAGGAAAAAATACCCAAGTATAACAGACCGGAAATTGAACTCCAAGCTCCCGACCCTGGAAAACCAGACTAGATGAGCTTGGCGTATAAACACACGCCCACCGATGCAGTCACTTATTTTGCTCCTTGTTTTACTTCCTGTCGGGACTGCATGTGTTTAACTCCGCTAATGGACACATAGAAAATATACCATAGAGAGAAAATCTAAGGTTAAAATATTCAATCTTTCAGCTTTTGGTTTCCCAGAAGCGTCATGTTTCTATAGTAACCAGTTTAAAAGATCGTTGCCAATGTTTATTTTATTTTTCATGATTCATTGAGGAGTTGAAGGACTCACAATATACTTGGACAATAAATAAACACAGGCACAAGCACATCTACTTGCTAGATGGAAGGGGTGGGGTAGTAGTTACAGCGATGGTATTTATAGTCGCTAAAAAAACCTTCCAAACTCGGGGAGTCATTAGTTTATCTACCATCTAGTATTGGTTTTAGACCAGAATAAAAATGTGTGTGTATATAATTTTATGGTTGATCTCAAAAATTAAGAAAATATTTGGTTTTAAAATGTGTTACTTATTAAAGTTGGCCTACCACCAACTTTAAAGAAATATCCTTCCCTAACACACTGTTATTTATTATGAGAATGACAGTTATGAAACTTTAAAACCACTAAAATAGTATTTTGTAATCATAAAATGTTCTGTTGTTACATTACTAAAAATAACTCCCCATTTGTGTGATAAAGTCCCAATTTTTGTGAGAAAGTCTAGTTCTATGTTTCTAACTATTTGATTTTATCTATATACATATCATTACGTGGAAAATCGTTGAAAATGAGATAATTTCACTTTTAAATGATCTTTACTATCATAAATCTTAATATGAGTTGCCTAGAATCAAACTGCACTTTCTCCAAAATTATCGCAAATGAAGTAATTGTATGTTTCAAAGCAGAATTTTCCAAGTAATATGATAATATGATCGATTAGTGTCAAACTGCACTTCATCCGCATTAAATGCTGTGGTGAAATCACCACTTGGACACAAACTGCACTTTCTCCTGTGGTACAGTTCAGAATGGTTCCAAGATGACCATTGGCCAATCACAGCTTCCCATTTGCTAACTATTGTTCTCTTGCTGGCAGTCAGCTGTGTTAAGTTCATTGAATGAGTTTTCTGTACGTGTTGTGATGTTTTATACTTTATTTTAAGTGCTAAACATTGAATACTGTCCTTAAACTACGTTAAATGGAATTGAGTATAGCGCCAGAGGATAAAAAGTGTCGAGAACCATTCTATACCTGACGTGAACCGTACTTGAAATAACTCGAGAGTTCTGGACGTCTGCAACGCATTTCAGTGCTTCGGTAGGCCAACACCTTAACTATAGTGTATAAATACATTGTAAATATTTTCATTTTAACCAAACAATTAAATTTAATTAAAAATTAGGTTTCTAAAGGCCTAAATTATTTTAATATTGATGAAGGGGGTAAAAGTGGGTTTCATGGTTTTGAATATAATAATCTTAAATTATGTTTGGGAAGGGGGCAGGGGGAAGGGGTAAAACTTCTAAATAGTTTTCAGGGGAATTGTCACCCCTGGGTCAATACACAATAGCCAGTTTCCTCATTACACAAGGACATCACATCTTATTTACAATCAACACCTTATATTGATTGTAAATAAGAAGATAACGTGTTTATTTTAATGAGGAAAACTTACTTAAAGTTAGTTTACTAAAAACTTTTTTTTAAATTGTCTCCGAATCTATAATACACAATATGAGAAAGTTTGTGTGATTGTGTCGCACTACTTATTTATTTAGAAACTCAGCCAAGTTTATATGGGCAGTGTTTTCTAAACATACTGTATATTTGAACTATGTACCGTACTTAGGAAGTATGCTTACTGGCTATTGTGTATTGACCCAGAGGTGGCAATTCCCCTGAAAACTATTTAGAAGTTCTACCCCTCCCCCCCTTCCCGAACATGATCTAAGATTATTATATTCAAAACCATGAAACCTACTTTTACCCCCTTCATCGACATTAAAATAATTTAGGCCTTTAGAAACTTATATATATCTGTAAATATAAACACATATATAAATCAAATTGTTCAAATTTGTTTTTCTTAAATTCAAATTTTTGAAATTAATTATTTGCAAACTGTCCTAAAATTATTTGTAGTTTGTAAAAATAAAAACTTTTTTCCTACTTATCATGAAAAACCATCCTTAAGGCCCATTTTTATCTCAATCTTCAAGGCCAATTCCAGAAAATTTTAAATTTTCTTTAATTTGTCATAAGAAAACTACTTTTACCCTTAAATTAATTTACTTTAGAAACATTAAGATAGGCCTACATTAGTATTGATCATGTAAAATAGTCTTCCGATACCCGTTTTGAAGAAAATAGTTAGAATTAGTTTTTTTTAAATCCAATTTTAACAAAAATCAATCATCAATAAATAATTTTTTTTAATTTAAAGAAAAACAAATAAAATCAAATTTGAACCAAATTGCTAGACTCATTTTTTAGAAATCCTAACTATTATAAATGCGAATGTGAGTTTGTTTGTTTGTTTGTTTGTTTGTTACGCTTTCACGCCTAAACTACTCGACCGATCATCATGAAATTTCGCATACACGTTGTCATGGGTACAGAAAAGGACATAGGGTACCTTTCATCCAGAAAAAAAAATGCAAATGTGAGATTGTTTGTTTGTTATTGTTTGTTACGCTTTCACGCCTAAACTACTCGACCGATCATCATGAAATTTCGCATACACATTGTCATAGGTACAGAAAAGGATATAGGATACCTTTCATCCAGAAAAAATGTGAATATGAGTTTGTTTGTTTATTTGTTTGTTATTGTTTGTTACGCTTTCACGCCTAAACTACTCGACCGATCATCATGAAATTTCGCATACACGTTATCATGGGTACAGAAAAGGACATAGGGTACCTTTCATCCAGAAAAAAATTACTGTTCCTGACGGATAGAAAATAAATTACTGTTAGACGGTCGTCCGGCTTAACAACTCGGCCTACTGATATGAATAAATTAATTGCAACATGATGCCTGGAGTACAGAAAAAGGGACCTGCGGTATCCCAGAAGAAAATCTGATATCCTGAATAAAAATCTGTTCCCGAGTTATTTTAGGCACATCTATCTTAAAATGATTTAAAATGATTATATTCAGCTAATTAAGCTCTGTCTTTTCACCCCGTTACGGTTGTCGTAAGAAGTTTGGTATTATTGGTATTGGTATATCAAATAAAAACATTATTTTTACTTTAAAATGCGGTATCGATTTGTGCTATAGAATGTACTAACTAACGCGGTATCGTTTTGTTTATGAAGCTTGGAGAAAGAGAAGAAAGGGAGTTGGGAAATAGCAATACATGTTTGCGATTCATTTGTTTACAAACATTGATTTGTTACCGTTTATTTATCCGTGTTTAGTCCTATTTTAATAATATAGTAATTGTTTTAAGTTTTCAGTTTTTATTGTTCCTTTTATTTTCTCTTTGAGCGATAGTTTATCATTTATTATTATTAGGTTAGTTATTTTAATTCTGATTCTACTTTTTTACCTTAAGGTAATAGTGTGTCTGTTTTAATTTTTAAGTTAGAAATCCTTTTTTTCTTAAAAAAACAGTTTTTTCCTTTTTCTTTTTTGAAATGCCTCGCAAACGTAATTCTAACCTATCTAGGAGCTCATTGCGAGCCCGGGCAGCTAAAATTGCTCGATCCCAAGAACCCTCCGTTCATGCCGAATTAAGGAGGCAAGAACAAATGGAGCGACAAGCTGATTTGAGAGCTGACGAGACACATTATCAAAGCAAGGAAAGACTGGAGGACCAAGCCACCCGCCAGGCTTCTATGAGAGCAGCTTGGACGCCCCTTCAAACACAATTGCGTTTAGAGGAACAAGCCGAACGCCAGAGAGCTCTGAGAGCTACTGAAACGCTCCTTCAAACACAGATCCGTTTAGATGTATAAGCTGAACGCCAAGCTGCTTTGAGAGCAACTGAGACGCCTCATCAAACGCAGCTCCATCTAGATGAGCAAGATGAACGCCAGAGAGCTTTGAGAGCTACTGAGACGCCTCTTCAAACTCAGCTCCGTTTAGACGAACAAGCCCAGCGGCAGGCAGCCATTAGATTCACAGAAACTACACAACAGTCGCAGGCGAGAAGAATCGTTCATGCAGAAATGCAAACCGAACGCCGACGAACTTTTATGCGGAACAGTTGGTCCTTATTTATTAATTCCGGATTTGAATACGATCCTTTAATTGATTACAAAAATCATACTTTAATTGTTGTTGGTTTGATGAATAAAAAATGCCAGTTTTGTGATGCTTTAAAATGGAAAGATGAGACCGCAGGGATGTGTTGTTCTAATGGCAAAGTTTCCCTTCCTTTACTTGGTGAACCAGAACAGCCTCTGAAAACTCTATATTTATATGATGCAAATGAATCACGGTGCTTTTTAAATAGAATTAGAAAGTATAACTCATGCTTTCAAATGACATCTTTTGGAGTAGATAAGGAGATAAGAATGCCCGGGTTTTCGCCAACCTTTACCGTATAAGGTCAGATATATCATCAAATTGGTTCACTTTTTCCAACAGAGAACGAACACCATAAATTCTTGCAAGTTTATTTCATGGGTGATGTATAAAATGAAGTAAACCGTCGTTGCTTATACATTCAAGGAGTTGAAAGAGATACGGTATTAAAAATTCAAAGAATGTTACATAAACACAACATTTTGATAAATACCTTTAAAACCGCAATAGAGAACTGGCCTCAAGAAGATTATAAGGTTGTCATCCATGCTGATCGAACTTCACGTGGCGAACATGAGAGGCGCTATAATGCACCGACAATTAATGAAGTTGCTGTCGTGGTGAGTGCCGACCAGTTCTCTTCACGAGACATAGTGTTACGAGCACACGATAATACACTTACACGCGTAGCCGATACTCATAAGTTTTATGATGCTTTGCAGTACCCATTAATTTTTAGCAAGGGAGAGTCGGGATTCCGTTTTAATATTCCACTCATTAATCCCACTACAAAACAGCCAGTTCCCAATAAAAAAGTTTCATGCATGGATTTCTACGCCTATCACATGATGCTTCGAGAAAATGACTTTAACCTCCTTCCGCGGTCAAGACAGCTCTTTCACCAATTTTTAGTAGATATGTACATCAAAGTAGAGAGTGAACGTCTTCGTTACATTTCTTTAAACCAGAAAAAACTGCGAGCTGAAAATTACATTCACCTGCAAGATGCGATTAGCACGGATGGTAATATAAGCCCCAACGATTTAGGCAGAATGGTTATTCTTCCCTCTACTTTTGTGAACAGCCCCCGCTATCTGCATGAATACACACAAGACGCTTTCGCCTATGTGCGCACTTACGGCAGGCCTGACCTATTCGTAACTTTCACCTGCAATCCCTCATGGAAGGAAATAACAGAAGAGCTAATGCTCGGGCAAAGAGCTACTGACCGACATGACTTAGTTGCCCGCGTGTTTCGTTTAAAGGTTCAAAAACTAATGAATGTTATTACAAAGGGAAAAGTATTTGGAAACGTCCAGTGCCACATGTATTCCATTGAATGGCAGAAACGAGGACTGCCACATGTGCATTTTCTTATTTGGTTGCAAGAAAAGCTGCGTCCCAATCAAATAGATAACATAATAAGCGCCGAGATTCCGGATCCAGAACAAGATAAGGATTTGCACGATACCGTAGTCAGAAACATGGTTCATGGTCCCTGTGGAGCACGCAATCCAGCATCACCTTGCATGAAAAATGGAAAATGTACAAAAAAATTCCCCGAGAGCTGCTAAAGGAAACAGTGCACAATAATAAGGGTTACCCTTTGTACAGACGAAGAGCACCCGAAGATGGTGGTAAAAGTGTTACAATTCAGAATCGCATTGGGGTGGTCCAAACTTTTGATAATAGCTGGGTTGTACCATATTCACCCATTTTATGTAAAATATTTAATGCCCACATTAATGTAGAAGCCTGCAACTCTGTTCGTGCTATTAAATATATTTGCAAATACATTAATAAAGGGAGTGATCAGGTGATATTCAATCTGCGTAACGAAGGTGTAGCGCAAACTATTAATGAAGTACAAACCTATCAAGCAGGGCGATATGTCAGTAGTAATGAGGCGGCGTGGCGGCTCCTTGGTTTACCCTTACACGAAAGACATCCGACTGTTACACATCTTGCCATACACTTAGAAAATGGACAGCGTGTTTTTTTTAATGGGAGTAATTTCCAGGAAAGAATTTCATCACCTCCTAAAACCACATTAACTGCCTTTTTCCAGCTTTGTCAGACAGATACTTTCGCTAAAACATTATTGTATTCCCAAGTTCTCCGTTATTATACATGGAACACCTAAAAAAAGAAGTGGAAACGCATCGTTCAAGGTACGCCTGTTAAAGATTTCCCAGGGGTTAAATCATCAGACGCTCTAGGTCGTGTCTACACCGTCCATGTAACGAACTTGGAATGATTTTGTCTGTGCATGTTATTGCATCATGTTCGAGGTCCAACTAGCTATAGATACCTTAAAATTGTCAATGGTCAGGAATGCGGTACATATAGAGAAGCATGTGAAGCTCTATGTTTGTTAGAGAATGATAACCACTGGGACGAAACTATGGAGGAAGCCATGCAGTGCAGATCACCAGACAAAATCAGGGAACTTTACGCAACCCTCATATCATCTTGCGGTCTTTCCAATCCTCAAACGCTGTGGGATACGTACAAAGAGTACATGGCGGAAGATATTTTGCGGCGGCTACAACAAGTACATGCAAATATGACTTTTAATGAGCACATCTACTACGAAGCGCTGACGAAAATTGAAAACAAGGTTATGACAATGGCGGGAAAGAAGCTTCAAGATTTCGGAGTGGTAAGCCCTCAACGATCAGACGAAAATGACTTAAACGATGAAATTACTCGGGAATTAAACTATGATTTCACAGTATTGCAACAGAAAGTAACCGAATTAGTTCCTCGGTTGCTTCCAGAACAAAGTCGCGTCTTTCAACAGATGTTACGTCAAGTAGAGTCAGGGAATGGTGCACTCCTCTTTCTCGGCGCCAATGGAGGAACCGGGAAAACGTTTTTGCTGAACTTATTATTGGCGTTCATAAGAAAAGACCAGAAAATTGCTGTTGCCGTCGCTTCCTCCGGTATAGCAGCTACACTACTGAACGATGGCCGTACTGCACATTCCGTTCTAAAATTGACATTAAATC
The DNA here is from genome assembly GCA_033556935.1 of Timema podura. Classification (NCBI taxonomy): domain Eukaryota; kingdom Metazoa; phylum Arthropoda; class Insecta; order Phasmatodea; family Timematidae; genus Timema; species Timema podura. The sequence goes on from JAVRXN010000011.1 coordinate 4,870,442, forward strand.
TTGCACTTGCACAGGAAGAGTCACCCATCTGCAATTTCAGCAAAAATATCTCTCGAGGTATGATGCTACGACAATGTAAACTTTTAGTGTGGGACGAAAGTACGATGTCCCACAAAAAAGATATAGAGGCGTTAAACCAAACTCTTCAGGATTTGCGAGACAGTACAGATATTATGGGAAGAATGGTAGTTTTACTAGCTGGTGACTTCCGACAAACTCTACCGGTGATCCAGAGGGACACACATGCAGATGAAATCAAAGCCTGTCTCAAGTCATCAAGATTGTGGGCAAAAGTGAAAAAATTCAGACTAACAACGAATATGAGAGTCCACCTTTATAATGACGTAGATTCAGGACATTACGCAGAGACACTATTGAAAATTGGCGATGGACGTTTGGACACGGGTGCTGAAGGTTGTATTTTACTTACAGTGGAATTCTGTAATTTGGTGGAAAATGATGTGGAGCTCATTGCTAAAGTTTACCCAGACTTACAACTAAATTTAAATTGTGATCATTGGTTGTGTTCAAGAGCAATTCTTGCACCAAAAAATTAAATCGTTAACAAAATCAACACTGACATTTTGAAAGAGGTGCAGGGAGAAATAAAGGAGTATTTGTCAATAGATACAATCATGGACACAGAACAGAGCACTTCATATCCCGCTGAGTTTTTAAATTCTCTGGAGCTATCGGGTGTACCCTCGCATAAACTACAATTGAAATTAGGTGTACCAGTTATGCTTATGCGAAATTTAGATGCACCCCGTTTATGTAATGGGACGAGGCTTCGAATTACACAATAAGGGCTACATTTTAACAGGTGTGGGAAAAGGGGAAAGTGTAATCATACCTCGAATCCCAATAATCCCCACTGACCTACCATTTCAATTCAAAAGACTCCAGTTTCCAATCAAACTTAGTTTTGCTATTACTATTAACAAAGCGCAAGGGCAAACATTGCAGGTAGCAGGGGTGCATTTGGAAATGCCATGTTTTTCCCATGGCCAGCTATATGTAGCCTGTTCGCGTGTGTCCAATGCCCAGAATTTGTATGTATTTGCGCCAAATGGAAGGACAAACAACATAGTATATGGACAGTCCTAAAATAATGATCTATTCTGTGCCCATGATTGCAACGGTCAAGAACAAGCGGAGTAAATTAGGGATGTTAATTAACTGTAAGTAAAATTTAAGATGGAGTAGGATCTTCCAATTCGTGGCAAGGCATAACCTATGACTCTACTGACACACACTCCGCTACTTCTTTTCTACTCCTACACTTAATCCTGATTTATATTGTGTAGTTTGTTTTTTTCTTTATCTCTACCTCTATTGACTAACAACCTCAATATGTTCATCGTTTTTATTGTCATACTTCCTGTGTCAATCTATAACCTGAATTTATTGATAAAATCTACATTAACGAGAGCGAAGCCGCGGGCAAAAGCTAGTATTTTAATAAAGAAAAAGTAGGTAATCAGTAAGCTACCTATAAAAACAAATTTTCCCCAAAAAAACAATTAGGCCTATCCAGTTTCTTTAACCATGTTTACATTTAAAACATAATCGTTAGCACCATTTTCAAAATTTTGGTATTAAAAATAACAATTATTAATTAATTTGAGAGCTAGGGTCAGATCAAAAAAGCCTTCCCAGGGTCTGCTCTATAATATCTAAATATCAATTTTGAACCAATTCCGTCTAAAACGTTTTTAATCCGTGGCTAGGTACAGACAGACGGACAGACAGATAGACAAACATACATGGGGGCAGACATGGAAACAGAAATTATGGTAAAATCCACGTTTTTAAATTCAGGTTTACATAAAACGTAAAGATTCATCATTATTTCGAAATAGATTTTTTTCAATATTACAATACTTTCTCTTAATAAGAGAAAGTAAAAACAACATATTCCCATATATTTAATCCAATTTACGTGAAATTTTTGTACATTAAATCACAAATATGATTTCATTTTTGTGATTTTTCTTATTTAAGTGAGCCAAAGGCTAGCCACAATTTTAAAAATATCAATAAAATATTAATTTATTTCTAGATTAACCAATCTTGGTGGATACCTAATGTAACTAACTCATCATTAAAATATGATTATTTGGTTTTAATGTTTCATATTAACTTTATCAAGTGCCTTAAAAATTTTGTGAAAAAGTTAATTCTATTATTTTTATCCAATTTCAACCATACTCGATGTCATTACTGTAACAGTTTTTAGGATACCTTAAACATATATCAGACAATATTGTAAACTATAGCCATGTAAAGGTTATCACAAACATTAAAATTAATTCAAGTGAAAATAATTTAACTTTTTGCAATCAAGCTCGGTGTACACACAGCGTTTCTTAAAACTAATTTATATTTTATGATTTTGGTCCCTGTGGACCATACTAACCATTTTAATGGCAGTGAAAATTAAGTTTATCTTATAGAAATTCAAACTTAAGTTAATGACGCTTAAAATGAATTTATAAAATATTTAATTTATTAAAATTTTACTACTGTGACTCACATTAGTTTGATTGATGTTGTGTGAGATATTGATTTCAATGAAGCACAGTTTGAAAAACAAAATTAAGTGAGGCATGGCACTAATCATTTTATTAAATCAAGGTTTTAATTATACTTGTTAAAGTAAAAGTATTTGAACCACCATTAGATAGAATCAGTTTATTGAAATGTGTCCAAAATATTTTAAACTATGAGCCTTAATTGTAGCCAGCCGGTCCTCTCCGAGCCCTTAGATCTGAGCCCAGTAGTCCACAGACTCAAAATGCATGAAGCCACAATTATTTGATATTCATGCTCGTGTGTGTTTTCATGGGCCTGATAGGGGGTCGTAGGGTTTTATAGAAAACACACGTTATGTGGGATTGTAAATAAAGTACTAACTAATGACTGTCACGTTAAATATAGATGTTTCCCATTTTTGTGCGGAATACCTTAGTATCTGAAATAGGTAAACCTACACATGAACGTTATAAATCCAATGTTAAAAATACTATTTTAGGCTATCTTGACGATATCACCTATTTACTTAAAGTTTCTACTATCATAGTTTAAGCCCTACCAATACTTTTTTTTTGTAAAAATTAACTTATTTTTTAGCACCGTGTCTTACTACCAATGATCTCTATAAAAATAACTGGGTGGACATCTGTGCCTGTCGCCTGCACACCATTGTGGGAGAGAGAAGGAAATTTTCGGGAATCAATTTCTCTCCTACACAGATATAAGACAATGAGGAATTTTGACATCGTTCGCTAATTTGTATGATGAATATAAGATTATGATTATTTAAATAAAATTAATGTGTTAGTAAAAAGTTTGACGAGCATAACTAAGTTTATTACTCTTGAGTTTTTTGTTTAAATAAGTGGATGTAGGTTAATATAAATTTAATTCCTACAAGCCTATAACCTAAATGATTGTTTGAAAGTAAAACTTCTACAAGATCTTGCCATTCGAACAAATGTAATAAGTTTTTTGCTACCTTATTTAATTATAGTTATCGAACATTCAACATAAAAAATCTATAAACAAAATAAGATCCAACTTCAATATATTGCAGTCTTGGCAGAAAGTAAACAACATGGGTAATAGCAACATATCTTAATGCTTTAAAGATGGTATTCCTATTTGTACAATATTACATGTAAAAGTGAATTGTATACCCATTAATGTAAATGTTTCTTCGACCAAGTGCGGTATAGTACATCACCATTTTCCTGTTTTATTCACTATAAACATGTTTTCGCACATTAACATTGAACGAAACCGTTAACTCTGTCCCCTCACAATCAAGCAGACGATAAACTTGACCATCACGCTTTAATACTTTACAATGGTTGTGATGTCCATCCAGTGTAGAAACCACTGTTTGGTACCATTTCCAGCTACAAACATATGCACTAATTACACTAATGTGCTAGGGATGAGTAGGGCTGAATTAGCGGAAGTATATCCACATTTTTGTGGATGCCGAGTTTAAAACTCATTATAAAAAAACTCCCTCAGTACACCTGACCGGGATTTGAACCCTGATCTTGCAGTCACTGAAGCAGGTTATCCACAAGTTTTTTTTGTTCCATCCTTCCCATCTAGCTAGCCATTTGGCCTATTCGCACACAAGTAAGATGAGCCGCTTTTGTGGCCGCATGTTATAAGGTACTACTCTCTCAGAAGACTAGACTGCCGATGATGGGGAGATCGAGGATCGAATCTCGGTTGGGTGTACTAAGATTTTTTTTAGAATGGTCCTACCCTCTCCTTCCACGCAAATTTGGCTACACTTCCTATAAATATCACCTTCCTCATCTCTAAAATCACTAACGTATTTAGTACAAAAGCGTATAGCCAGAACGGGTAGTAATACGTGGTGCTAAAATAAAGTAAGATGGAATTAATAAGTATACCTACCTTTTAATGGAGGGAGATTGTTTAATCATTAAGTAAAATACCCCTTTAGTAGACTACATTCATCCATGATTCTAAGCCCCACCAGACAGATTAAATGAGCCTGACACTTAAATCACGTGCCCACCGGTGAAGGTTTGTCCTAATCTAAATGTATATGTAACTATAAACATATACATTCATTCGATTTAGTTAAACAAATGAGTTATATGAGCAACTACATCGTTAAATTAACCATTCAAAGCTTTCATCAAACACTTTTTTTGTCTCATATCTTACTACCCGTTCGCCCTCGTCGCATATTTACAGTAATGGAGAAGGATAAGATTATGTATAGTTTAAAGAAGTTTTACCAAAATTAGCGTGGATCGAAAGTGAGAAGCCATTTATGGGCTAAAAATGTCAGAACACCTGACATGAATTTAACCCCCGGTCTTCCGCCCCCGATAAGCTATACTGGAAGAGACTAACAATTTTTTTCGCGTGTATATTGATGTAGGTACCGAATTGTTACCACGGGGAAGCTAAGGAAGCAAATATTGAAGAGTATTTCCTTACCTTAGAAAGGAGTCAAATGAAATCGAAATCTGCTCAAAATTCACACAGCCACTATTCAACACCGGAACTACTCTCAACTATTGTATTAATTCGACAGTATTTGGTTCATTTAGTAAGCCTCCGATAAAATGGCATGTAGATTGGAACGTTAGACCAAAAGTCCTGAGATAGAATTCCTATCCAAACCCCTTTTTAAAGGTATTTTAGGTCTTTATTAGCATCATCACCCAAATGTACTGTGCTGTAGTTCACAATTCACTGCAACCACTACTGATATAAACAGAGTAATTACTTGATTTTAATTACACAGTTTTAAATTAATGTAACCACATTTTTTAAACGTAGAATAGCTTAGGCCAACACCAAATGAAACATATTTTTTTCAAGAGATATAATATATTATGGATTAAAATATTTTACAAACGCGTGTAAAATATTAACATAAAATTTATAAACACTTGTTTGGAGTCGAATTAAATTAATTTGTAATTAATCAGTAAAATAAAGTGAAACCACGTTGATACGATTATTTTAGGGACTGAGAGTTATCTCCTAGAGGTTACAGGTTCGATCACCATCACTATCATATGCATAGGTGTACACGTGGGAAAATGCGCCCTTCTCATTTTATTTGATTTACTAGAGATATGGAGGTCAGGACTCGAATCCCGGCGGTCTGTAAGGAGATGGTATTTTATGAATAATTTTCCACTCTCTTCACGCGAATGCAAATACATTTCCCTTTAGAGTGTACCTTTTTATTGCCGACACTATAAATGTAGATCTGCGGTCACAAACGGTTATTATGAGACGCGAAATACCAAAAAAACTATCTTAATTAAAATATATATTTGTTCTTTGGCGAGAACGTTACACACGAAATGTAAGGTTACACTCAAACATAAACACCTTAAAAAAATCCTTTGTCAATCGAAACACAATTCATATGTATGTTTTAACAACTAGATCACGTGTCACACGTCACCATTAAAACTTAACTGAACTGCTTGTTCCACATTGTTACACTGAGTATGGGTGTTGGGAGGGGAGGGGGAGATCAGTCATTACGATGGAGGGGGGGAGAGGCTGGAGGTCATATCCTCTACATAAAGAGAAAAAAATAGAAAGAAAACAAAGTCACAAAGGGATAAATAGTAGACTCAACTCAACTTGAAATATCCCGACTCTGAGTTCAATATTAACGAACTTTATTCGCTAAAGGATCCGCTGAGAGATGCGCGAGGGAAAAGTTTTCGACTTGGAAAACATTCGATTTAAATGGAATATTACATTCGAGATATCTCAATTTTTAAAAATTCCTCTTAATTTTAACGTGTTCTAATGAAGTTAGCACCAGAAACATTAGACCCTACTAGCGATTTCATCTCACACAAACTTACCAGCCAGGTAGTAAGAGTAAAATGAGTTGTTAAAAAAATACCGGACAGTTTTCATATTTACTGTTTGGTTTCCGTCACTGCGTCTTACTACCCATCCGGAATATGTACTAATTACTAAGATAGACTAAATATGGGTAGCCACAAAAATAGTCTCTTAAAGGTATTAAATTAAATATAGAGTAGTCAACATTGACAAACCTGCTTCGGTGGCCACATGGTCCAAGGTGGCATTCTTACAATAGACTGGACTGCCGATGACGGGGAGACAAGGGTTCGAACCCCAGTCGGGTGTTTCCAAAATGGTTTCCCTCTCTCCCTTAACTAAAATTCGCGTACACTTTCTCTAAATTAAACCTTCATCACTAACACATTATCAGCATTAGTAAATATGGTTAATGGGTAGTAAGACGTGACTTTGTCTTATAGCTACGAACCGTCCGACGTACCTGACAGCGCTAGACGCGGGCGCTAGCGTATGAACACATGAAGAAAGACTTACTAACGTTTTATTTGTCCAAATAGGTCAATTCGAATTTTAAACTATTATAATGTTATGACTTGTTTTAATTTTACCTGTTCAATAAATTTAAATTCATTGCATACCAGTGTTGACTGTCAATTATTTCGTAATATTAAATTACACCTCTATGTTAATAACTACCAGCAATTTATTAATTGCATGATTTTTTTTATCATCGCCTGTTCAGGCTATTGGCAAAATTACTTGAAAAAAAGAATGGTTATTTCTGTGAACAAATGAAAAAATGTTGACAAATATTACGTAAGAAAGAGGGGGGTCAGGTATTTGCTTTTTTTTGCTTATAAGGGGGGAGGGGTTGAAAATGGCCAACAATGTGCTTACGTAATATTTGAACGCCCCCTAAAGAAACAAATTAGTGTGGGCCTTTGTAGACACGTTATAATCATAAATCACGATTCAATGTTTTGTCATCAATAAGTTATTTAAAATAATTTTAAGATTGACCCAACATTTGTCTCCCACCCCCCTCCTTATCCTCCATGATTCCTATCCACCCCTCCGTCACCCCCAACACCACGCTCCCTTCTTATAACACACTCGTCTCCTAACACACTGTATTTTGAAGTATAATAGGCTCAAAGTGTCACCTATACAAATTAACACCTCAACCCCAAGCAGGAAATGTTCATATCTAAGGACAACTAAATAATAATAATAATAATGCGTGTCTAGGCTACATCACGCGTAGCCAGTACTAATGTACCGTTGCCCTGGAGAACGTTGGGGTAATGCCCTTTTCGGGAAAAATAGGCCCTACCCAAGGCATGAGAACTGAAGCCGGGACCCCCGGGCTCGCTGTCAGATGCACTGACCACTACACCACGGAGCATATTGATAAAGTAGATGAGGGAGCTAGATAGGGGTAGGTGGCCCCCATAGCCTATTACATGTTCATAAAACTATCGAATTGTGTGTTAGAGGGTGAGTGGGGGGGAGGGAAGTATCGGCAAACGTTGTCAGCATATACTAGTTGTCTTAGTATTAATGATATACTAAGATTGTAACTAAAACAAACTGTGGTAATTAGAGTTGATATCTTTCCAGATCATTGAATTATCTGGTAACTGGAATAGCCGATATAACCAAGTGAGGATGAGAACAAGTTGTAAGCACTGATATTGTTTCATTGTACCTCATTTGACTGTTCCTGGTACTAAGCTTGACATACTCATGTCAGTTTGTAGGCCTACTATTTCAATAGATGGAATTAATACATTCCAGAAAAAAAATATTGAACATTTTACTAAATGGAAAATTATCTGTAAATTGTGATCATTTTCAGGAAAATTTTCCTCTCACATCTCTACACACACACGCAAATGCGGGTACATCAACTCCAACTTCTTTAAAGCTACAACATTAGCTTAATTAACAGCGCGAATTTAGTTAAGAGCAGGCATCACATGCCCATCAACCCTGTGATACAGTCGGCTAGAAATCGTAAATTTACACCTAATACAGAACATGGTTTGAATATTAAATGATATTGTGATAAAGAGTAAAGACTGGATTGAAAAGGCCGTTTTTGACAATTTTAGAATGGCTTCACAGTTAAGCACTGTGCACATATCTTCATTCTGTCTTAATAGGGAGATACTGTAGTTATTAACAAGAAACTTTGTCCCCCATTATCAACGCTTAAAATTTCTAGTAATCGTTCAAATACGAATGTACTGCACACATTCCTGGCATA